>NHYE01005562.1:0-46303 GCA_002938385.1 Gymnopilus dilepis
AATGTGGAGTGCTGTCATTGGTGAAACTTTTCATGCTGAATTAATTCACCCCCGGACAAGATATTGACAAAAATTAAATGTGTCATCTAGGCTTTGTACCTCCATATGCTCTGCAGGAGATTTTGGCGGCCCTTGCATCCGACACACCGCAAGGGAGATCAACGGCATATTTCTGGACTCTCGTCACGTTTATCGCCCATCTATCGTTTGCCCAGGTCGATCTGTTCCAGGCCTGGCACACGAGGAGGTGCTATGAACGAACTCGAGGCCAACTGTTTTGTACCTTGCATTATAAGGCCCTCAGACGACGAGATATCACCGGGAACGTTCAACGAGAGGGAGAGACTGAAAATGCCGATCTGGGTAAAATCATTAATTTGATGCAGTGAGTTCGACTCGGGTTTCTCAGGAAACCCATACCCATATGCTGACATCTCCGTTTTCAGAGGCGATTCATATGCTGTTGCCCAACGCTTCTGGGAATTTTCAGGGCTTTTCACTTCACCGGTGCGGATCGTGATAGCCCTCACTTTCCTTTATCAGTAAGTGTGGTCTTTGGGGAAAACCAAGTGTCGCTAACGCAGACTAGGATTCTTGGCTGGAGTGCACTCTCCGGCGTCGTCGTTGTCCTTGTAGCATTCTTCCTCAATTATCCACTTGCCCGATATGACATACATGTACGTAAAGAAAAAAGTCCGTCTTTTTTTAAGAAAAATATGCTGATATATCGACAGATTACGCGATCAGCTTGGAAAGCGAAAGATAAGCGGATGAATATCGTCAATGAGCTTTTACAGAACATTCGGTTCTTAAAATTCTATGGCTGGGGTGGGTGTCATTTTTCTCGCTTTGAAAGGGAAGAACTGAATGTCATTGTTTGAAGAGTACACATGGTCAAGGAAAGCACAAGATGCCCGAGCAACAGAGCTCAAATGGCGCGTCAAAGGGAATATCGTGGACACCGCTATCAACTTCATCTGGTTAGTCCACCTCTTGCTTGATCTGCAAAGGGATCAATTGACATGTCGAACGCAGGGTCTGGATGCCATCTGCAACTGCGCTGATCTCATTCCTGTGCTACACCTTAGTGGCAGGAGAGCGCTTGACAGTCTCAAAGGCCTTCACTTCTATCGCCCTTTTTTCGCAGCTGCAAACTCCTATGGTCGCACTACCTGGCCAAGTGTCCGCCATGTTGCAAGGTCAGCATCTCAAGGTGTTTACCACAATGTGTCCGTTAAAAATGCCGCAACAGCCTACGTGTCTATGCAACGCATCGAGGCATTTCTCAAGGAGGATGAAGTCCCGGACTGGGCTTCTACGCTCTCATCCAAAGTGGTTAATGGCAATGGTCACGGATACAACCATAAATCCGAAGTCGGATTCTCGGAGGCAATTTTTGAGTGGAAGGAAGCGACTGATAAAGATGTTGCGCCGTCTCGCTTCCAACTCGGTCCTTTGGATATTAAATTCCCCCCTGGGAAGTTGACAATTGTCAGTGGGGCGACAGGGTCAGGAAAGAGTGCTCTCCTCGTTGCTCTTCTTGGCGGTGGGTCATTCTGCTCCAGCGGATTCAGGCCCGAAAGTAACTCTCATCTTTTTTAGAAATGCATTGTATTTCTGGGGAGGTATTCATCGACAAGGCCAACCACCAAATCGCATATTGCGCCCAGAACCCCTGTAGGTTTGGTCTTTGTCTCTTCGAAAAATTCTTATTCCTCCCCTAGGGCTCGAGCATGCTACTATCCGGGATAATATCGTTTTTGGCTCTCCAGCTCCCTTTGACGAAGCACGTTACCAAGCGGTTCTAGATGCTTGTGCTTTGCGACAAGATTTGGCTATCTTTGATGCAGGCGACATGACAGGTACGTTACCTGCGATTAGGTGTTGACTCTTTTTAACGGCTTGGTCAGAAATCGGAGAAAAGGGCATTACACTTTCCGGAGGCCAGCGTGCTCGGATTGCTCTTGCTCGTGCCATGTACTCTCAAGCCAAGGCAAGTGAAATTAACTACCCAAACTTACTTGTGCTAATAGACGTGTGAACATGATCAGTGTATTCTGCTCGACGACCCGTAAGTTCTTGGCTGAGATACAATCATGACAGAACTTAACAAAGCAACAGGCTAGCAGCAGTCGACATGCATACAGCTCAACATCTTGTGAGCAATTGCCTTGCTGGTGACCTGGCCCGGGACCGTACTATCATTCTTGTGACGCATCATATTACGCTCTGCTTGCCAGTCGCGTCTTATCTTGTCGAACTAGAAAAAGGCAAGATCGCACATCAAGGCACCATTCCTGAATTGGAAGCGAAAGGCCTCCTACGTAAAGTCGTCGAGACGGAAGATGAATCGTCACGTCAAGTGTTGCCTACGTCGCCTACGTCACCCATCCAAGAAACGTACAACGAAGTTGACTCTGATGAAGAGACCAAGCCTCGTCCGCGTCGTGAACCAAGCAACGGCAAATTAATCGAAGCGGAGGCTCGAGCAGAGGGACGCGTTACACTTCGCAGTTATATGACCTATCTTCGTGCTGCGGGGATTTTTTCGTGGATCCTAACCCTTGCCGTTACTATTCTCATCCGCGCCATTAACATCTTCAACCAGGTCAGTTAGATGGCTACCCTCTTTCGAAGCAGGCTTACGGCGTGTCCTACAGGTCTTCCTAGCTCAATGGGGTGAGGCATATGAAAAAGAATACCCAGCATTAACAGCCCTCACACAATTCAAATTTCATTACCCATGGGAAGGCCTGCCATCGCCCAACGACAACGTAAGGCCGTGGCTCATGATCTACCTCTATATCTCCATTGCTGGAGCGATCTGCGTCCTCTCTTACATCGTCATCGGGTACTACGCCAGCCTGCAGGCATCAAGGAGACTCTTCATTGCTCTCATCCAACGATTAACAAGAGCCCCTGCTCGATTTTTTGACGTCACCCCTATTGGCCGCATCCTGAACAGATTCACGACAGATATCAACACAATTGATAATGCACTCCAGGCTTCCGCGAGGACCTGTTTGGGCGGTGTCCTCAACTTCATTGCTTCCTTTGGTGTCATCTTGTTTGTGGTCCCAACCTTCGCTCCTTTTGCTCTGTTCATCGCATGGCTGTATATTCGTCTGGCACCGCCCTACATACAAGCTTCCAGGGACCTAAGAAGGCTGGAATCCGTCTCGCTGTCTCCAGCATTCGCTGGTTTCGATGAACTTTTACGTGGCATCATTCACATAAGAGCATTTGGGATGGAGAGCCGCTATCAAGATAGCTTTTACGCAAAGGTCTGTCTGGCCATGTCTTTCACGCCACAGAGCGCTAATGACGTTTCAGGTTGACAAATTCCAATCCTTTGATCACGTCTATGTAAGCAGACTCTTTTTAAACAGGTAGTCGAGGTATTGACATGGAGGTACAGTGGCTGGTGAATGGCTGGCTGAGATGGCGATATGACTGTAAGTCAGAATGGCTCTGCGTGGACTAGGCCCTAACTCCTTCGAAGGCCTCGGCTCCGTGATCGTCTTTGCAGCAACCATGTTTGCACTCTGGCAAGGCGTGACCAATGGATCAGCAGCTATCGTCATTGTACAAGCCGGTATTTTCGCAGACGCAAGTCGACAGCTTGTCAAAGTTGCTGCGCAACTGGAACTCGACTTCAACAGTGTAGAGCGAGTAGTGGAGTATCTTGATGTCGTGCAAGAAGCTCCGGCGATCGTCGAGAAAAACCGACCTCCAGCATACTGGCCTTCATCCTCTGGAGAGCTAGTGGTGGAGGACCTGGTGGTGCAATACGCACCAAATCTTCCGGCTGTTTTGCATAACGTTAGTTTCGTTGTCAAGCCCTCGGAAAAGATCGGGGTCGTAGGGAGAACAGGGTCAGGTATGCGCCCGCTGTCCATTAAACTTTCGCTTGTCTGATCAGCTACAGGCAAGTCAACTTTGGCCATGTCTCTGCTTCGCATCGTCGAACCTACAGGTGGGAAGATCATGTAAGTCGATTTTACGACGACCTCGCTTGCTTGTGGTATTGACTTTCGTGGCAGTCTCGACGGCATTGATATCTCCACCTTAGGTCTCGAAGACCTACGAACCCGAGTTGTACGTCATATTGTAACTATGCTGCAAGCCCCCCTTCCCAACGGTCTATCTTTCCAAATTTTAGACAATTGTCAGCCAGGACGTCTCTCTTTTTGCAGGCACCATCAGAAGCAACCTTGACCCTCTTGGTAAATGTACTGACGAAGAATGCGTGCAAGTTCTGGAAAGGTGCCATCTTTTACCGCTCCTAGGTCATAAGCCCACCAAGGACGAACCAACGGTGCTGGACATGCGTATTACACAAAGCTCTTTAAGTGCAGGTGAGAAGCAGCTGCTGGCGTTGGCCAGGGCCGTATTGAGGCATACATCGATTATCATCATGGACGAGGCGACGTCTCAGATAGATTCGGATCTGGATGATCAGGCGAGTGTTGTCTCCGTCCCTTACTGCCAATAATGCATCCTACAAAATCCTGCAGATCCAGCAAACGATTCGTGAAGAACTGGCCAATGCTATCGTCATCACCATTGCACATCGCTTGAAAACAGTAATGGACTACGACCGCGTCTTGGTGCTGGACGAAGGCAGGATCGTGGAGTTCGACACTCCGCATGTCCTGCTTTCCAGATCCAACGGCGCGTTCCGGAGGATGTGCAGAAAGAGTGTGGATTGGCCACTCTTTATGAAGATAGCAGCCGCCAGAAGCGAGTTCAGCAAGGAAAGTGATTCATCGAAGAGGTCTAGCCAGGGTTCTAGTCAGGGGTCTTCTGGGATGTGATTAACAACATTGGTCTTCGCGGGCTCTCTTTCTTTAAATTCGGGTTTAATTACTTGGTAATTTTCTTGGTTCTTAGCTTTGCCTAGTATGCTTTCTAGCCTTCCTCTTGGGATTAATGATGTTATTAGGAGCCTCGGGTTTAATTGATGATATTTTCCAGTTGTTCGATGAGATGGGCGAGAAAGAAGAAAAACAAGGTGAAGCGAAAGGGCAGGCTGAGGAAGTCGGCATATTTGGCACGTGACGGCGATCTGGACGCGTCGCGTGAAATCGTAAATGGCAGCAAAGATATTATTGACACAGAACGACAAAGCAGTGAGTCCCTTTGAACGCCGTTGCAACAACAATCCAACCGCCAAAGCAGAAACGATAATAATCAACCGAACACCAAAACGGCGGGCCAATGCGATGCGATTTGCTACCCTCGCGGTGTTCTACCCCCTGTTACAACTTGAAGTCGCCGGTCGAATATCTGGTCGCCCACTGCAATATCCAAAACTCGCCGAGCGAGATTTGCTGAGCTTACTCGGGCTAGAGGGGAGTACACCGTCTATCGCTGGTGGTGATATATTGGGAGGGGTGCCGACGCTGGGACTTGGAGGAGGACAGGGACAGGGACAAGGCCAGAATGGTGTGCAGCCTGCAGCGGCGGGTTCGCAAGCTACGACGAGCTTTGCGTTGCCGATGGCTATGTCGTTACAAAGCCCGGCGACGGTGACAGGCAACCCTTCTTTGGTGGGCAGTCCACTGTTCACCAGCGGCAACACGATATATACATCACCAGCAACACCGCTAGCGAACGGTGCACCGTCCACCCAAATAGGCGTTGTCTCCCAATCGTCCTTACGCTTCGACGGCGCATCCTCCGCACTCCCAACGCCCTCCGCAATCGGCTCACTCAAAGGATCAGGATCCTCAGGAAGCGACAACGCCAACGGGAGCACCAACGGGAGCGACGACTACGTCGGCTCAGACGCCTCAACCACTCCCCCCGCCGAGCTGACAGAGTGGAAAGTCATCGGCATCGCCGTGATGACCATCACACTCATCGGCACGATCGTGCTCTCCGTCACATTCTTCGACCAGTGGTGGGGCTTCCTCCGCGCGGTGGTGTGTGGGCGGCGCGCGAGGCGGAAGAGGGACGCGGAGATGTTCGGGATGGGCGGCGAGGAGATGGTGCCGGACTGGAATAGGCAGAGCTGGAAGTTTAAGCTGGATAGTGAGTATGGGCATCGGTATCCGGATATGGGGACGTTTGGGTCGCAGGGTGGGAAGGAGAAAGTGAAGGAGGAGGTGCTGGGGAAGGGGACGAAGAAGGCCAAGGCAGACGATCGCGAGAGTCAGAAGAAGCAGAAGACTACGAGCACATTGTCTCCGGAGGTCTTTCCACGTTTATGACCAGTAAACTTGTTTTTGGTCTTTTATCCTCGCATTTCGACGCGTCTACATGTATCTACTCAACAAAAATGGTTGTTAATACTTAGAACATTATAGAGTTAATTGTAATTGACGAACTAGACTGTTGGATTACTGGTTCTTGGAGGCAGCCAGGTCGTGTTCCCTCTGAGCTTTCTCTAGTTTGACATCAAGAGCAGTCTTCTCGAGATAGTCAGAGATCATAAGCCCTGTCAGCGCGAATACACAAATTCCGGAAGAGATGATGAGTCGCGTTCTGGGTGGAAGGGCTACAAAAAGTGGAACGACGAAGAAAGTCAGAGTATATTCACAATGAAACGACACTGAACGCGTACCTCCCCAGGACTGAAGCAGTGTCCTATTGCTAGGAGGCGGCAGGTCTGGTTTTGCCCTCAAATGCGGACGAGACAGAGCCATGAACGAACAGGATAATGGTGGTGCTGGGAAAAGATACGTCTGTGTGATGACATCAATTTATGACTTTGATCTCGAGTCTTCCTCCTCCACGTTCCAGAGACCACATTCCTTCCTCGACTGCGAACACTGAGCAAAATCCTCTCAATGGCTTCCCCGCATTCATAGCCAAGCCGTAGTTCACATTCACCCATACCAAAGTCCCGCTTTCAGATGACGACACCCGCAACTTGAAGGATCATGGGTCCCCATGCCGAGCCCTGCTCTGCCCAGCAAACCCCACTCTGCCGCTGTGTCTCGGCTCTCCTCGCATTCAGTCTTCAGAGAGAATGGATGTTGGAGTTGGTCTGGCGCAGTCCTAGACTCACGTCATTCCGCCTTTGTGGTGGTATATAATCCTGGACAAAACTCGTCTCAGTGCAAGACTGTACTTCCAAGGAACACTTAAACAACAACCTACAAAGCTACTTACAGACGATGGAAAACTGGGGCGGATCAGGATATCAAGGCAGCGGAGCCGGCGCCGACGACTGTACGTCCCTCTTCCCTTCCCCCTCCTCTCTCTCTCAAACAGAAGTGGACTAACCAAGTACTCTTCTCCACCCTCATTCTAGCCGGGTACGACCAGTCCAAGGCGCCCTACCAAGCGGACAACGACAAGTTCTCGCAGGCGCAAGGACAGGGCAGGTTCCAGCGCGGTGACCCGAACATGGCGCAGGGACAAGCGCAAGGGCAGGGGTGGAACCAAGGACAAGGGCAGGGGCAGGGTCAGCAGTGGAACCAAGGTCAAGGTCAACAAGGCCAGCAGTGGGACCAGGGGCAAGGTCAAGGTCAGGGCTGGAAGCCCGACCAAGGGCAGGGTCAGATGCCGTTGGGACAGGGTAGGCAGGGGCCTAGCTCTACTGGCGCTTGTTCGTCTTTTCCCTTTGAGTTCTCAATCTTGGATCCCTTTTGATTTCGCCACCAGATGCTCCTGGTGGATCTGACGAGATGGGTCAGTCTCCTCAAGTACCTGGCTCTGGCACGGCTCGTGGATCGTCCACTGGTATTGGCGGTGGCGGAATCCGCGATGAGGATGCCGGGCCTGGCTGTAGGTGGTATTCGCCTGGGTTTCCTCGCTTGTTCTGAACTTTCTTGCAAAGACGGAGGGCAACAAGGCATGGGAGGTGGTGGTAAGCTTATTCGTCTTTGCCGGTCCCGAAGATCGTTCTCACAGGTGCGATGT
This sequence comes from Gymnopilus dilepis, assembly GCA_002938385.1. Lineage (NCBI taxonomy): Eukaryota > Fungi > Basidiomycota > Agaricomycetes > Agaricales > Galerinaceae > Gymnopilus > Gymnopilus dilepis. Next base: position 7,873 of record NHYE01005562.1, read on the forward strand.
TTGGCAGCTACTCAGCCCCAGCAGCAACCCCAGCAACAGCGACTCAGCGACGACACTCAGCAAGCTCAAGGACAAGCCCAGACTCAAGGTGAGGCTCAAGGCTCTTCACATTGCAGTGACTCATTATTTTTTTTCGGTCAGGCCAAAAGACTCACGAGAAGACCCACACTGGGGGTATCGGCGGTATGATGCAAAAGGCGAAGAAAGTCGTCGCAGATATCAAAGGTGACGACTCTGGCCAGCCCCCCAAGACTGGAGGGCACGGCTCTTTCTGAGATTTTTAATACGATCTAATAAGTCAAATTTTGTATTATTATTGTGTACGATATGGACGAGGTCGAATTTGATTGATTTCAGCTGTGAATTTCTCGTCGTCCAGATTTGGAACTCCCTGACGCGTCAAATTACGCGACGCGTCTTGTCTGTCACGTGCACACACCTTGATCTTCTCGACCATGTTCACCGGACTGGTACGTTCGAGCTCACCGCCTTCCACGATGAGCCCAGCCTCAACATACTCACCCTCGCACACAGATCGAACACATGGGCACCGTCTCATCCATCATCACGGATGAAGGCGGCTGCACACTCACCATCGCGAACTCGGGGCCCATCCTGGGCGACTGCCACATCGGCGACTCCATCGCGGTGAACGGGGCGTGCTTGACGGTGGTCGAGTTCGACCCCCTGGCGGAAGGCGGGTGGTTCAAGGTCTGGTTGGCGAATGAGACTCTGGACAGGACGGATTTGGGTGTGTGCGCTTGGTCTGATTCTTCTGCGGTTTGGTGGGGTGACTAAGCTCGATGTTGTAGGAGAGAGAAAGGTGGGTGATCAGGTTAATCTGGAGCGTGCTATGGGCGCGCATGTGAGGTTTGGAGGACACTTTGTGCAGGTATGTGTGGCCCAAGACTGCTCAATCTGATCTATTATATCTCACTTCTACTTCTTCTAGGCTCACGTAGACGGAACAGCTACGATCACTGATCGCATCCCAGACGGCGAATCCCTCAGACTGACCTTCCAGTTCCCTCCTCCAACTCCCGAACGGCCCTCTCTCCTACCCTACCTCATCCCGAAAGGCTATGTGACGATCGACGGTGCCTCCCTGACGCTGACGGGGGTGAACGACGCCGAGAGGACGTTCAGCGTCATGCTGATCAAGCATACGCAGGAGATGATCACGCTGAGCCGGAAGCCTGTAGGTGGGAAGGTGAATATTGAGGTGGATATGGTGGGCAAGTATGTGCACAAGAGCGTGGTTGCTGCACTCGGGGGAAGCGAAGACCAGGGGTTGAGAACTTTGATTGAAAAGGTCGTCGAGGATGTATTGAAAAAGAAGGGTTCTTCGTAAAAGCGTAAAGGACGAAATGTACAGTTAGGATCTAACCATTGTCGAGTTGGAAGAAAGTGCAGAGATAAAATGGACAAAATTACGGTAACCTCCGCCCGGAATAATTTGTGACATAAAGTCATGTCCTCTCTTTCTTGACCTCCACCTCCCCGGATTATGGACTCGGGGCCTACGCTCAAGCCAAAGGTCTGTCTCGATCTCCACCAGGGCTAGCTTTGTACAGCATATGAACTTTGAACCGTTCTGCAGGTCACCGTCAAATTGAGCTATAACCAGAAATCGAGGTCAAGGCCCGGTTCACCAACGAAATCGCATGTGTCGTCCGTAGACTCGACGTTTCGGCCAAAGGCCAAGGTCAACAGCAGTGCTACGACGCGGAAGGCCGCTGGTAGCACGATATCTTGTACGTAAATATCGTCCTCCTTGCCTAGTTTCTTGACTTACATTCATCACAAGCCACCGCGAGCACCACTCCTCGCGCAGGCTCCCCAGCCAAGCTCACTCCGCGCCTCAAGAACGGCGTCGTCTCACCCACAGCCGGCAGCAGCAGCAGCACCCTCAAATCGCCACCTCCCACCTCCTCTGCCCCTGGAACACCAGAAGTCCGCAAGACCTACTCCCTACGCGCCGACGACTCCCGGTCCAGGTCGGGAAGCACCACCTCATTACACCATGCAGCTTCTTTTTCTTCTTTTCGCCCTTCTTCGCCTTCGGTGGTCTCTGTCTCGGCTGCGTCGGGTACGGGTACGGCATCTGCGACGGCCTCTCCGAGGTTGATGTCGTCAAGGTCGGCGGCGGGCTTGGTGGATCGGACGCAGACGAGTTCGCCGACGCTGAAAATTCGTTCAAAGGTGTCGAATCTCGCAAAGGCGGCTTCGGCTGACTCTTCTTCACCGCCGCCTTCGGGGTCTACCAGTCCTCCGCCTGGTCCGTCTACGCGTCAACCCAATGCACGAACACGCGCACCTTCTAGTTCTTCTACTCTCAGTCAACAGCCACATTCTCAATCTCAGCATTATACCAGCTCTCCGAAGCTTTCGCCTGCGAGCCCTCCACCAGTGTTCTACCCGATTACGACTGCAGCACCGGCTGCCAACCCACACCGATTTGCCCCTAATAGACCTCCGGCTGCTACTTTGGCTACTACTAGGACTGGGAGCCCTCCTGCTGCGGCTCACCACATCTTCCAGTCCTTTAGCCAACCCTCCAGTTCATCAACTCTTCCGGACCACTCACCTACTCTATCTGCCAGACCACGGTCGGCTGGTGGGCTTATGCTATTAAATGGGTCAAATACAGCTAGAGTCGATCCAGCTTCTATACCACTTCCACCACAGTCCCCTCCAGCTTCGGCTGTATCGTTCTCCTCGCGCTCTTCTGTGTCGGTATCCGCTTCATCTGTCTCTCGCTCATCAGCTGCTAGCGTGTCTCAGTCTGTCGCTTCGTCGCCGACGGATGGTGGATATAGTCCTCGGCAGAAGAGGCAGAGTGAAACTGCGGATAACTTGAGGAATACACTAGACAATTTGGTGCAGTATGCCTCCGCAAGGAACGACGAGGAGGGATTTGGTCATGCTAGAGACATTAGTGCAGACTTCGAGTTAACGGACGAGGAACGTGAAGTCAAGGCTGCTGCCAAGTCAAATCGAAAGGTATGTGTCAATTTCCACCCCAAATATTCCGCGGTTCTTACCATTCCTTAGATTGCAGACCTAGAAATCACCAACCGCTCCCTCCTCGCCATCAACGCCACCCTCGAAGCCACCAAACACCGCCAAGCCAAAGAAATCGCCGAACTCCGTCGCAAACTGCGTGAATCCCGGCTCATCCTCCCACCGCGCGCCTACCGCGCCGTCAAATCCTCCCTGGACCCCTCCGAACTGAACGACGACGAAGACCTATCCGAAGACGACAGCGACGGCGATGCAGACGGAGACGGAAACGAGGACGCGGTGGCGGAGGGGGACGAGACGTACAAGCGGATCAAGGTGATTCTGGAGAATCTGCTGAAGAGCGGCCAGGCGGCGCTGGAGAGGCAGGTGAAGGACTTCCCCGAGGGGAGTGGGAGAGGCGGCGCGAAGGTGCTGTCGCCTGAGGAGGTGAAGGACTGGCATGGGACGAAGGGGCACGACGAGCATGAGGACCTTGAAGATGGCGCTTCGGATACGGAGAACTATCACAGTTTTTCGATCGAGTCGGAGGCGGGGCGGGATCACAACGACGACGAGGCTGAGGATGATGGTTATGACGATGAAGGACACTCGGAAATAATGGACCATAATATACCCCACGACACGGATAGTAATGACGCAGGACTCGAACGAGACGCAGAGGATGGTTATGAAGTAGGAAACGAGACGACGGTTTCCGAGGACGAGGTGGAGGCGATGACGATACCAGCTTTTTCTAGCTCATCGCCGCCTTCGAGTCCGCCTCCGCCTGGGATTCTCATCACGCAGCCTACGTAGTGGTAGTAAGAGCAGTAGAAGTAGACTCATAGGATTGTACTTTTTCATCATCAGGATAATCATAACGCACGGACATAGGTTCGTGCATCACCCATCTCACAGAAGGACCCTCCCCCGATTGCGACGAACTGAGAAATGTATAGAATTGTCCATGCCAGATGTTGAGACTTGAAAGAGGAACTAAGTACCGAGGAAACACAAAATAAAACGCTAATACTGGTATGGGATATATCGTCCGAAAGACCCTCGCCTTCCTTTGTTTTTACATCAATCCTTCCCATGTGCAAGTAGTTCAAGAGCCTGAGGGTGAGCAAGATATTCTATCTGTCTAAAAATCGGTTTAGTCTTCCGCTAGCCTCTGGGCACGCTTGGCCAACTGAGATGTAAGCAATATCAGTATTCAGTCGCACAAACTCTTGAAGTAGAACTCACAGCAGCAGCAAGATCGACCTGACCAGGCGCAGTAGGCGGCTTCGCCACCGATCCTCTCACATTCCCGTTCCCAGCCGCCTTTGGTCTCGGCGCAGCAGGGATAGGCGGCTTCCCACCTCCAACTTTGGGCGGAGCAGCAGGCGCAGGCTTCGAGCCCACAACGGGCGGCTTGGGCTTGTTGGCCACAGGTGGCGGAGGCTTCGACGCCAGAGAACTTGAAGGACGTGAACTAGCAGGGGAGTCGTCCGAGTGGTTTGTAGCCGAGGAGGCCGTCTTCTTCCATGGCGCGGCACTTCCATTCGCAGGCGCCATGCCGGGGAACACCGACACAGGCTTGGCGTGGGCATCTGCCGTAATCGACGACTGAGGCGCGGACTTGACAGGCGCGGGTGCCTTTCGCGGAGGCGGTGGCGGTGCAGCAGGCGCGGCCGACTCGGGCGGGACGAGTTCCAGGTAATTATTCGGTGCCCAGCCTTCCACGCCGTTCTTCTTCACCAGCCACCATCCATTGTCGTCCTTCTCCACCAGCTCGACGATCTCGTCTTTCTTGAGCGACATCTCACCTTCCTGGCCCTCGAAGGCGAATTTGGCTCGGTACCGCGGGACTTCTGGCTGTTTTGGCGGTGGCGGTGGCGGCGGTGGAGGGGCGACATTACGAGGTGGAGCAGGAGGAGGTTTGGACCTTGTGGTAGATGATACTGGTGTAGAGGCTGTCGGTGCGGGAGGGGGAGGTGGTGGAGTAGGCTTGGCAGCGCTAGTGACTGCTGGTCGTCCAGGCAGAGGCTGAGAGGCAGGTTTGGGTCTCGAAGCTGCAGGTTTCTTCGATGGTCCACCTGCTTTAAGGAGCTTGCCTTGGGTGATAGGACGTACAACACCAGGCTTCCTCTTGGCTGGTGGCCTCGACACGCTATCAGGAGGTTCTCCTGATGGGACGTGCACAGTATGACTCTTGTAGACATCGTTGCGTGGTACGGTCTCGTCTTTGATGAACTTGATCTGCGCGCGCTTGTCTTTCTTCTTTGCATAGTCAATCCTGGCATGGTTATTAGCAAACGAAGGATTGAAGTAAACCAACAACACTCACGTCGGGCCGATGAGAACATTGGCATTAGAGTTGGTCAACTTGACAAGGTGAGTGACGAGCTCGGTCTTGAAGACGCAGCTGATGACAGGGTCACCTTCTTCCGACGCGTTGACATTGATCACCTGGACACAAATGTTAGCCTCTTGGTCAGAATCTGTGAATAGGGATAGTAGACGGACCAGCCAGTCGTCTCGTAGATTCGACATTGCCAAGCTCTTGATAGTAACCAACGCGATCTTCCTCTCCAGCGAGGTCTGCACCTGTCCATTGTTGTCGTGCGTGATGCATAAGTAGACGGCCTTTTCCGTCTGGATCAAAGAATGAGCCACATGCTGTATCAGAGAGGAGGGACGACATACAACAACGATGAAGCGAGGACTGGGTTTACTCGAGCGACCCAGCTTCGACACGAGAAGTTGACACCGTGAACTGAAGACAACGTTTTCTCCCCCTATAAAACCAATATTAGCATCCATACGTCAGCATAGAAAGACTGAGCAACTCACTTCCAAGTCCACAAGCAGCCGCCAACTCCTCCCCAAGCGCGCTCTTCCCATTGACATCCAAATAATCACCCATAAACCGCCGATAGCTGAGCAAACTGAACCGCCGCCTCTCCTTCCTGCCAGCCAGGAGCTGGTGGCCGTAGTCGCGGATTTGGGCATAGGCAAGGCCTTCCTTGTTGTTCTTCCAGAAGCGCTGGATACGACGGGCACATTCGTGTTTGTAGCGCATGTAGTTCCGCCAGGCACGTTGGATGCGCCCTGCCATGTTGTGCCAGTATCTGTCTCGCATGGTCTCGAGCGCGAAGAGCTGGACCAAACATTTCAGTTGGCCAAAGGGATGAGAGAAACCCACAACTTACAGTTTCAGGATTCTTAATAAACGCCTTCGTCACACCCATCTGCCACTCCTCCTTCGGAATCCCCGTATCCTTCAAAATCTGCTCACACCCACTCTTCGCATCGCCCGTCCACGTATACTCGCCCGCATACGAAGCATTCGGCGACAGCAAGTAAAACCTTTCCACCATCTTCTCAAAGGTATTGCGGTACGCGAACCCAGCACGCCGCACGCGGATGTTCTCTTGCAAGCCGAGGTATTTGATCTGGTGCAGGACGGCCTTGGAGTCGTATTCGGTCGGGGAGCGGTTTTGATTGGGCTTGATGGTGCGGATGTACGAGGGTTGGGCTTTCATGAGGTTTTCGACGAGGGCGCCTGCTGATGCCTGTAGGGGGTGTTACTCCTTATAGTCGGAATGTACAAAGATGGGTGGATTGCTCACCTTGATCCTGTCCCCAGCAGTCGGCGGCCTCTTCTTGCTATTAGGATCCGGTCGATCCGGGAAGAGTGTTTGCAAGAACGAATTTCCACTGCTCGCAATAAGGTCCAACAAATCCTTGATCAGCGAATCTTTGTTCTTATCCGTCATCCCCGCGACATTGTACATCACATCCCCAGCATAATGCCTGACAAGGAACTGCGCCCCCCTAGCCTCAAAGTGCGGGTTTGACGACAACATCGCCGTGCGCTGGACGAAGCTGTTGTCGGCCGCGGCAGGGTCGGCGTGGGCCGTCGCACAGGCGTCGTTGAGCGCGGCGAAGATTCCTGGCGGGCGTCGTTCTTCGATGAGGTCGCAGACGATTTTGTTGTTGAAGTATTTGATGGGGGTCCATTTGATTTGTTCGCGGACGTATTCTTCTTGTTCGGTTTTGAGGGTCAGCTCGATGAAGATTTGTTGGAGCTTCTCGTTGACGTAGTTGATGCAGAGCTGTTCGAAGGAGTTGTCCTAGAAAGAGAAACATTTCAGCCAGGAATTGTTGGTAAGATAAGGGCAAACACACCTCGAAGATTTCGAAACCGAAGATATCCTGAGAATTATTAATCTACTGGCCACCGATGAAGTAAATCTTCACTCACCAGAATACCGATGACCTGAGAATGCGAAGCACGCGTCTTCATCGAAATATTCACTCTCGACACAATCCACTCAAACAGATTATTATAAATCGCCTTGGCAAGCGCATCCCTTCCAGAGGTCGCCTGCGCAGGGTTCAGCGGGACGTCATATATCGATCCTCTCCTTCCACCGTGCTGCGTCTCCACGACCCTCGAGGTAAGGACCTTCTGCACCTGTGCGCCGTCGACTTCCATGAGGTATGCTACAAAGTCCGTCACGCCGGTGTCGGATATCGCGGAGTTCCCTTCGTCGTTCTCGTCGAATTGAACGTTGCCGAGCCACAAGATGATGGCTAGCATCTTGAAGATCTCGTTTTGCTCTTCTGGGGAGAGGCCGATGACTTGCATGGCTTTCTGTACGTCATGTTTCATAGAAGATCTAATATAGAGAAATAACTTGGCAAACGCACGATGGTATCATGGAAATCTTTGGTATCGTCGATATCAGAGACCGAAAGACAATTGCTCATGCTGGTATAGGCATACGCCTCTGGACCCTGCAGACCGAACGCCTCTGCATTTCCGTCAGATTATGCCCAATAAACAAGATTGAGATCGACTCGCCTCTTTGCTCATCACTAGCAGCCTTGGTGAACTGGTAGAAGATATGGAAGTTGCGCTCATTCTCGACCTGCCCAACCACCCGTCCCTTCTCCAGCAGATAATTCGTGATCTGAGCTCCCACCGGCTCCCCTCTATCGTTGAACATGATCTCGAGGTATTTGCCCTATCACAACTGCCATCAATGACGATACAGGGGCATATGGTTTGATGACATACATGACGACTCGAGTTGTTATTCCGCAGCGTCTTTGCACATCCAAAACTCTCCAGTAGAGGGTTGGTCGCCAGCACCATGTCCTTGATCTCCTGGATACTGCTGTCCTGGCCGCCAGAGACAGCTGCGATGTACTGCATGATCCTCTTGGCAGCTTCCGTCTTGCCTGCTCCGGACTCGCCAGAGATAATGACGCATTGGTTCTCGTGATAGGCGTTCATGTTGTAGTACGCGCTTTCCGCAATGCTGAAGACGTGTGGGGGCACCTCCAATCGGTTCTTCCCCTGGTATTTCTTGAGCACTTCATCTGTGTAGATACCGAGATCTGCAGCGCGTTAGTGATCAGCTAAGGAGTAGATAACGAATTTTAGTATGGTACGTCACCTCTAAATGGGTTGACGGATATCAGGACAGCGCCAATGTAGGTATAGATCTCCCCGTTGGTCCATCGCTTCTGGAGGTTCTCGTTGATGCTCTCGTTGCTGATCGTGGTCAAGAGGGTCATATCCGATACGCCGACTTGCTTCTTCTTGAAGCCCTCTTTCCAGTCGGCCTAGCATAATGACGAGATGAGATCCAGCGCTGCTCGAATGCAAAGCATGTTCTGCGCACCTTTGCGACCTTGGTCTGCCCCCCGCCCGATTTCTTGGCGGCAGGGGTCACCTTCTTGCCTGCCTTTTTCGACGGAGCCTATACAATCCATGAACTCTCTGCAAACCTTATAGATTGAGCTAATACACACCATGACGACGGCTGTTCTTCCTGGATATCCTAGAGGGTATCAGGAGTAGTAAAGTAATAAGGAGAGATCACTCGGCTCCCATGCAATTTCCAAAATAGCACAGCTCGCGCCTATTCGGCGGAACCCAAAAATTGACAACAACAATTGAACGGTCGTCATCGCCCAGGCTCATGCCCCGGCCTATATAAGCCTGCGTCCATTCCCACTCCATTCCTCTTCATAGCTATCTCTGTTTTGATTACTACTAGCCATGGATGCGCTCTCGAGTGAATGGCGCCCCGATGTGCACTATCGACCCGGCGATCGTGTTGCGTTCAAGCTCGGTGACTCGATGGGGGCTGCGGCGTTCGAGTGTCTCGTAGATCGTGAGTCGAGTCTTCTCCATATGATCTGGCTGACTGAAAATTTGTCAGATTACAGCACACCAGCCAACCAGGTCCGCATCTCGTCTCTACTGTCTGGATCTCTTGCTCATCTCTGCCTGACAGCCGACTGCAGGCGGTAGCAAATACTGGAAATACTACCCTCGCGGATTCCCCCGACGACCCTCAAATTACGGCCAGTCCTAGCACCTATCTCAATGACGAAGGAAACCATCAATCACATCGTAATGCTTGCGTGGAGGACGTCAAATTTTCTTTTGATCTAATTATCGGATCCCGGTACGAGTATCGAAGATCCTTCCTATCGATGAGATGCCCTTCCACTGACTTGACGCTCCCCGCTGATTGCAGATTTCTCTCTATCTGTGTATTGCTATCGCCAACGCCAACCATGAAATACCCCATCGAAGCTCTCCTCATCACCGACTCTCATATTTATTAAGGCTTATCGCTCATAATATGTCGCACTACGACTGGCTACAGTGGATTAATCGATCGGATGGATTATCAGAGGCCGTATTGCACGGACAGCACCTCACCTAGCCTCATCATCATGCATGCCTTTCACGCCCCACACATGTTTAATACTTAATCGGATGTGGACATTATCATCTCAAAGCATATCTACTTGATTAATATACACACACGGTATCAGATTTACATTCATATTTACTTACTTCTACTTCTTATCCATCAGCGCCTTCAAAGCCTCCATACCCAGCTGCACGATCGCCGGATCTTTCACCAGGCCTTTGCCTTGCACCAACTGCACAAGTGCCTTCGCCAACCCGCACTCCGCCGCTTCCTTGGCGATCTTCTCCCGAACTTCAGCGTCTTTGATGCTCTTGAACACATTGCCAACACATACAACACCTCGATGCACCAATCCTGGATTGGTCTGAAGCGGCTCCTCCTCGCCTTCCCTCTTCACTGCTGAAGGGTCGATGAGCTGCGTCATGAGCGTCAAGAACCGGTGTTTCTCAAATTGCAGCGCAATGAGCGCGCTGCAAGCCGACGGGGCTGCAGTGACAGTAGCCAGCGCCCCAGAAGCCGCCAATCGTGTCGGGACATCATCTTCATCCGACAAAGCCAACAAAACATGAAGTTTACTCGCAGAATTAGCCGTTTCGCCCGAGTATCGTTCGAACGCCTCGTCAGACCCGGCAATGAGATTGCAGATGAGTTCCACAGACGCTCTCCGGATGAGGGTGTTGTCTTCCAATAGAAGAAGTTCGACTTTGTTCATGAGTCCATCGACTTTTGCGATTCGTGAAGCTACATCGGGGCTGTGAGATGCTAGGTTTGTCAGAGCCATGATAGCTTCGAAGCGTTGTAGTAGGTTCGAAGATGAGTGTTGGAGTAAGGTAGAGAACGGCCTGATAGCGTCGTATAAGGCTCCGACGTTGGGACCGAAGACTTGCACGGGCGAAGAGGTGATAGCGAGCTTCGCAAGGGCCTGAATCGCTTCGAGGTCTGCTGCGGAAATATTTGCCTCTTTATCTGCAGGTTGTGAGGAGAAAGCCTGCTTTATAATAGTCTGCAAAACCTTGGCTCCTCCAGCTTGTAGCACCTTTCCTCTGTTTTCTTTCTCTTCGACAATACTCAGAAGGCACCTGCCTACATTGGCTTTGACACCGACAGATTCTGTCGCAGCAATCGCAGCAGGGAACACTGGCAGAACACCAGCTGCAATGAGTCTTTTAATTCGAACTTTGACGTGATCGTCGTCGTCCAATATCGAGCTCGACTCTTCGGCGTCTGAGAGACCCTTGCCGGCTTTGGTCATCCTCTTGAGCTTCTCCACCTGTTTCTGTTCCTCCGTAAGGCGCGGTTTGAAGCTTGTTAGGTTGTAGATTATGAGGATAACACCGTAGATCAGAGCCGCGCTGTTGAGGTCTGTTAGTGGTTTCGAAGCAGCTTTTTGAGATGGGACCAGAGAAAACAGTTTCTTGAGGAATGCCTCATTCTTGGAAAGATCCTCCTTGACGGTAGGATCAGTGCTGAGATACGCCAATCCCTCAACAGCATCAGCAGAAGAAGCACTCTGCCCCGCAACAACAACATCCACCAATCTATCCTTCAACTCCTCCGTCCTCACATCCCCCGTCAAACTCGAACCCTGAGCACCTTCCCCGGCCACAGCTACCCCGCCCTCAGCAGCAGCATCACTCACAGCTCCCTTGCTCAGCTTGATCAGCGCAACAGCCGCAGCGCTCTGCAGCACCGGATCGCTCGTCTGGCGCGACTTGAACTCTAGCCACCTCACCATCTGCGGTGTGATCACAGCCCGGCAGGTCTTCTGCCCACATGCCTGGCGTAGGAGGTGCGCGACTTCCTGGGAGAGCAAAGGGGAGGGGGAGAGGTCCACCGCGTCGACGACGTTTTCGATCACGCCTTCCTCGGAGAAGATGGCTGATGCTGCTGGTGGGTCGACTTGGAAGAGCGCAGTGAGGAAGGAGAGGCCGTGAGTGAGTGAGGTGTCGTTCGTTTCTCCTAGGTAGTTTAAGACTGGAGAACGGAACGCGTCTACGATGGCCTTTGTGCCGACATCCTCTGGTTCCTTTCCTTTGCCTTTGGACTTGGAGGCGTGATTTCGGAGGCCTTGACAGAATGCTGAGAGGACAACGTATGCTTTTGATCGCAAAGATGAAGAGGATTCGTTTGTAGTTGTTGAGGAGAAGAAGCAGGAAGTCAAGCAGGCAATCTCGTCTGGGAGAAGCTTGAAGTCGTAGTCTGATGACGTTTGCGACTTTTTGAGTATCTGATTCAGGATCTCATCTGTATTCGACGCAGTATCAGCCATAGCTATGAGAAGAGTTAAGCGCGTAGATAGTAGGATCGGAAAGGTAGAGAGAGTCGTAGCAGCAGAAGACTCTAGAAGAGCGCATGTGCATGATCGTGTAGTGGAAGAAAAAGGCAATCAACGAGATCGGAAATCGGTGCCTCGGATAATTTCAGCCTCTTCCCTCTCCGTCATCCGTCGATGAGCACCTTCAAAATCTCAAAAACCGAACAAAAGTCCAGAGATCCTGGCATAGTCCACTCTGGCGACCAGGTGCTCGTCAGGCTGTTAAATGGCGAGATCAAATGCGTCAAGGTGGAGAAAAATTCGTGCGTTTCAAAGAACTAATGCAGAATTGAGCTATATTTCTGATACTGGGCGTCTGATTGACAGGAACGTTGTTATTGGAAAATTCGGCTCATTCTACGCGAATGACCTGATTGGACAACCCTATGGAGTGAGCTATGAAATCGTGGACAAGAAGCTCAAGTATCATGCACCCCGGACCATGGAAGAAGTTGGTAAGTGTACCGACACTTTACCTTACCAAGACCTTCATTAATATCTTCTCAATGCAGAGGACACAGACGCAACAAACGAATACATCAACGACGGCGAATTCGTCCAACCACTCACAGTAGACGAGATTCAAGCCCTCAAACGCGCGGGCGTCCACGCAAATGTAAGCCCTTAGCGTCCTCAATGGCTCTTTCCCCCTTTTCACTCCAGGCAGAAAGAATTATTAGTAACCAGAGCCCTTGTTCACCCTCCAGGATATCATCAAAAAGCAGATCGAGCAACATGCGAATTATTCGCTCAAGACGGAGTATAGTAAGGAGAAGTATAAGAAGCGGAAGGAGGCGAAGTAAATGACACTGTCGTTCAGTGTTGGATGTCTTCCTCATTTAGATATATATTTCAGGTACCACAAAATATTCACCACTATCGAACCGACACTATTCAACGTCGCCGAATACTGGTGGGCGAAGGACCAAAACCGACTACGCGACCTCCGCATCGACTCCCTATCACAAATACTCAACATGGCTAATATCCGGCCTGGAGGGAAGTACCTTGCCGTAGACGACGCTTCTGGCTTGCTCGTAGCGGGCATTCTGGAAAGAATGGGAGGTTGGTCTCATTCAACCTCTGTTTTAAGAGATCCACGTTGACGAGACCAACAGGACAAGGGAAGCTAATTACGATATGCCATACGGATTCACCGCCGGCGTATCCAGTACTGGACCAGATGAACTTCGACCCATCTGTGAAAGATGTGCTGAAGTCGTTAAACTGGGCAACGGCAGAGGAAGACTATGTCCCTAGTGCGTTTTCCGGGTCAGAATTTATTGATCTTTTTTCTGACTTCTTTCGCAGTACTCCCGCCTTCTGAAGCACCTGAGGGCCAAGTAAAGTCAGAACGTCAAAAACACCGTCTGAATAAAAGAAAGGCCATCTCCGACCTTCTATCAAATACACGAGAAGAATTATTTTCAGGAGAATTTGACAGGTAAGCATTAGATATTTTTCTCTGAAACCCCTCGTCTGAGCACCTTGAAGCTTATTAGTAGCTAGCGAATATGACCCATTATCCATTCTCGAGAGATTATCACCCTACGTAGCTGGATCGGCTCCTATCGTAGTCCACAGCCCTTTCTCTTCTGTGAGTTTTCTTTTCACATTTCCCTCATATTTTCGCTGAAAAAGACAGGTCATCGTGGAACTACAAGCGAAATTACGCAACATCCCTCAGTACCTATCGCCCACGGTGACCGAGACGTGGTTAAGGCAGTATCAGGTGCTTCCAGGACGGACGCACCCCATGATGGCGATGTCTGGGTCAGGAGGATTCATCCTACAGACGATTAAAATGTGAGTGAGCCTGTGTTTGCCTTCGTTGGTCACCAGACTGAAGGTAACCCTGTTCAAACAGCTACGATGACCCTACTGCAGAAGCAGCCTTACTCCAACGGCGGAAAAACAAAAAGCCTAAAGTTGAAGAGACTGACAGCCCAGCAACACCAGCAGCTTCAACAGCACGACCCACACCCGTACCAGAGGCCTCTGCTTCTGCGTCCTCTGAGAGTACAAAGGCCGAGAGATCAACTTCACAAGCTCAAGATGTGGAAATGAAAAATGAGGGATCCAGCTAAGATTAGGATGGGAAGGGAGAGCTACTCTACAACCTATATCCCGAGAAAACGAAAAGATTACAGTGAGATCATACTATGGTCGTTCAACGTGGCGTCGTGATGCATGGTATAAAGTGAGAAGGAGTTTCTCATTTCCTCTCTAGAAATGGAGAGACCGGGTATATTTCAGGCATTCCCTGTTGTTTCAGGGAAGAGAGCAGCAAAGATCTAATAACATCATTAAAATCAGATCACAGCCAAAAAAAATTCGAGAGACACCAACCTCATCAAGGATGGTGTAGGCTATATGTTGATTGAGGCGCCTGTTCTGGAGGACGGCAAATATTCTGCGAGCACCACGACGAGCATTAGTGCGCCCAATCATGTTCGCAGCCAGGTCTATCACGACAGTCAGGACATCAATTAGCTAAATGAACAAGACAAAGTTTCACCTGGTACAAGCGAGGATAGCTTCCTGTTCGCCTCGTCGCGAGTTCGAAGCTTCTCCTGGGCTGAGCGTGGGACACCAGGTGGCTTGAGCTTCCCTCCAGGCCAGAGGTTATCTCGTAAGAGGTTGATGTAGGACATGACACGGTTTTCGCTGAGGAGGTTCTTGACATTTTCACGAACTTTGCTGTGGTGGTCATCAGAAAAACAATCCACTTGATGATCAAGAGATGACTCACCGTTCAATGGTACCTCCCAGCACCTGCTGCAGAATAATAACAATAGCCTGCCGTCTCAACCAATTATTCTTCTTATGCAACTCAAACACCGCCAAAATAAGATCACAAATCGGAGCTGAGAATGTCGACGTGCTCGTCTCCCCCTCCAGAGGCTTCAAATCCCCTGGAAGCTTCATCAGCGCTGCCTCCGAAGCAGCCTTGCCCGACGCATTCAGCGCCTGCGCGACAAGATCTTCGTCGTTCACGCCTGACCCGACAATCCCCGTGAACTCGGCCGCTTGGCGCGTGAGGCGCTGGATCATGACATCGAGCATGGAGGGCCCGAAGAACATGTCGTCGATGGATTCGGCGACGGAGCGGTACATGTGCTTGACGAGGTCTGTCCCGGAGAAGGGGGTGTGTGGCTTGGAGGAGGCGGCTTCCATTTGGGCGGTTGCTGATGCTAGGAAGGGCGAGTCGCGGGATAGGAATGCTCGGAGTTCTTGACTTTCACATACAACTGGGATGGCAATGACGCTCTTAGATGCAATCAGTATACATCAAAAGTATCAATTAGGAAGACTAGGACATACCTGCAGATATTTCTCCAAAGCTGCCCTTCTATTATCCAAAAAACTTCCCGATAGACTCGCAACCAACCTCTTCCCCGGAAAATCCAAATTCTTCACCAAAGCATACCTCTCCTTCAACTTATTATGCATGCTCAAAAACTCATTATACCGCCTCGCCACGACCCACCCCGAAGCGAAACTCCCATCCGGAGCGAGCTGCTGCACCTCAATCAAGTACCTCACCACCGACTTGCCATTCTCCTCCGCCACGGCCGAGTTGACGATGCTCACCCGCGTGCGGTCGGAGATGAGCCGGTTCGCGGATTCCTGTTGCTCGTACTGTTGTTTTTGGAATTGCAGCTCGCGGAGTTCGCGGTTCATGGATGCTTTGGACTTTGTGAGGAGGCGGAGTTCTTGGGTGTCCCCTGTCAGCTCGGCTTTTTTGATGAGGGAGTCGAGCATTGCGGCTTGGGTTTCGAGCTTTGAGATCTTCTCTCCTAGCCTGGTGATTTCGAAAGAGAGCTGTAGATCACCGGGGGCGGCAAGTTGGAAGGAGCTCGTCTCTTCAGTGCCATTTTCCTGGTCTACATCTTCAGTCTCTTCAGTGTCAGCATCCTGGTCTTGCGTGCTCAATGCATCGAAGACATTAGGTCGTTTCGACTTGTTTGCTATCCGAACAGATTTGAACAACGGCTCTGAATTCCTTTCTGACAACGAAGGCCGATCCGGTTCCTCCTGCTCCAGTGCCATAATATCCGTCAACGCAGCATGAATGGCCTCCATCCTCTTTTCTTCCGCCCTCTGCATCTCATCCTCTGGATCATCGAACAAAGGCGCCCTTGAGGGCTCAGAAGCTTCCGAGACAGGGGACATCAGGACCTCAATATTTGACGGGGCATGGCCACTCGACATCTTCGAATGCATAGACCGATTCGACTGCGCGCTGATCGTTCTTTGCATACCGAGGAGCGGCGCCGAGTCGTGCCTGACCTGCGGAGGATGTGAGAGAGTGTAAGAAGGCTTTGATTGGATTGGCGGAGTCGACCGTTCGGAGCGAGGTGATTCGGTCACAGGAGAGTTTTCGCTCTTACTGAACGGGTCGACAGGAGGTTTGTTGCTCAGAAATCCTGCATCGGTTATTGCCCTGAACCACAATTCGGACCTCTCGAAATCCTCGAAATCCTGTTCCATGCTCCTTTCGACCTGCCTTTGGGCCAGTAGAACGCTTCTCCGTACTTTACGTTGAGCAGTGACGGAAGGGTCGGGATCAGCAACGAACGTCCTGATGGAATCGACGTATTTCTTCGGTATTGACGCGAGGGCTGCTTCTGACCTTCCATCTGCAAAATAAAGATCATGAATCATGGCAATATCCTCTTTCACTGTGGTCGACGTTGAGGGGTCTTGAATAATTTCTTCCTCTTCTCCAGATGTGTCTGAATCGACCGATTCCAGAGGATTCTTGAAACTCTCGACGGTCAGCCAGAATTGGACAGGCAGGGAACGGTGCCGTCTGTCCATGAACTCCATGAAGTATGATAGAGAGTTGGGGTTCCTTAGAATATCTCTGAGGGTGACGGAAGATTTAGGGGCAGGTTCTTGAATAGCAATTTGCCGCTGCCGTGAAATGTCCCAGTCAGCTCAAGTATGAAATAAAAGGGAGAGACTGCCTACTTCTGAATCATCGCCTCCTCCGAGGACGGCGATTCTTTCCTCTACTTTACGCTTTGCAGTGTAAAGGCGATCAAGAAAAGCAACTACGTCTTCAGTCTTCTCTCCGTCGATCCATTCTTCCTTCTCATGGTTTGCTAATGGTACTCTGTATTTCAGTCTGCAACTAATATAAAATCAAACATACCGAGAAGCAATCTCGTCCTCCTGATTTCGCCGACAATGTCGTTCTTTAAACGACGAGCGTCCAGTAAGGAAGAACAATGGCCGATGCTGCGCAGGAAAGACTCAAATTGGCGAGCGTTTGTCCGAATAGTGATCTTCTCCGTTCCTGATGCTACAGCCGTTGAAGGGGTCGAAACACTTTTCGGGCGAGGTATTTGGGCTTCCAGCACGTTCCGTACTTTCGAAATGAGTTGTCTGTCTAGACATCAGACAATGGACTTGAAGTGCTAGATATTTACGTACTGCTGGTGTATAGCAGCTCCAGCCTAGAGATAATGAATTAGCATGACGCCACTTTACAGAATTTGTCCTCACAATGTCATCAATCATCCTGTTCCAAAAATCAGGATCGGACACCATCTCGAGAATCGGGAACAAGACAGAGCATGCTACAATTTCTCTAGCAACGATCTTGAGGGCTTTGCTATTGCTCTCCTTTGGCGGAAGAATGAATGGCAATGCTTTGTCAACTAGCTGTCTAATATGCATCTCCTCCGTCTGCCGAGTAAAAGTGGTAGAGAGATTCTCTATAGCCGGATGCAGCTTAACGCCTTTACTAGCATATCTACTAGCCAGAAGGAGGTCTAATTCTTCTGACTGAGTCAGGCTCCTTTCGAGCGCAGCACCTCGGAGAGCCAACTCGGATTGGCGAAATTGGTCAATATGTGCAGTGATCTTGGGCAATATGCGTTTAACCACCAATGCAGATACGTCAATGGATTCTGCCCGCTGCACGAGTTGTTGCAGGGAGGAGTGTACGAGGGAAGTGACGGCAATAGGGAATGATGGTGAACTAGATATATCTTGATACCAACTCTGAACAAAATCCCGAATGACCTTGGTGATGATATCGTTTAGAGCGTCGGATATCTCATTGGATTCAGGATACAGGGGAGGCAACGTCTTGGGTGTGTTCTGTAGCCATTGCGACCGAGTAGTGACAGCCTGCCAAGCTGCTGGTGTCGAGAAGGCGAACGGAGGAGCAGCTTGCTGTAGATAATTTCTGCGTGGTGTCCGACGCGAATCCAAGTAGTATGCGAGATAGATATGCAGCAATAGATACGCAATCCCCAGAAGAAAGATCAGAAGCGGAGAAATAAGCAAGAGAGTGAATGGCGAGGACACTACCCGCGAGACGATGGGAAGGACGACAGCGAGGACGCCGACGAACACGACGGTCCGTGTGCTGAAGGGGTTGTGCATGTCGAGCGCTGGGCAGTCATGAGAGCATTGTGCAGGCAGCGGACGGGAGTGACCTAAACGCGTCGCGCTTGACAGTGACTGGCTCCGAACCGGACCACTCGTCCGATCACGCGGCTCATCCTCCTTCCCCGCGTCACTCTCCTTTTTCAGGGTCGGATACTGCTTGCTCTTTTTCGTTTCCGACTGTCGAGGAGAGGTTACTGGGGCGCGGATGGCTACTCCTACGTACACCAAAAAGGGCAGGCCCTTGTCCACCACAGAGGGCTTCATCTGCGGCGGTATAGCAGCGTGTATAGCGGTATGTGCTTACCTCACTTTTTGGGGAGTGCTAGACGTGTATGTTGACACCACATTTTGCCTACAGGTAACAATATCTAATCCCGCCGAGGTTGCCAAGACCCGCCTGCAACTGCAAGGAGAGTTGGCAAAGGACGGTGGTCAGAAGGTTTACAAAAACGCTTTCGATGTCCTTGCAAAGACCTGGAAGAACGAGGGCATACGTGGTATCCAGAGAGGTCTTGCGCCAGCTGTACGTAATATCCTTCTCTGTTCACCAGCCCACTCAACGTTCAGCCTCTCCTTCGCAGTATGCCTACCAAGTGAGTACTCGATGACCCCTCGGTGAACTGTGGGGCAACCCCTAATCTCGACTGCAGATTCTCCTCAATGGTTCTAGGCTGGGTACGTCCAATTTCCGAGGCTACACTTTCTTCTCTGAAGCTCTCAAATATTCTAGGATTCTACGAACCCTTCCGGAGAGGCTTAAACAAATTTATTGGACGTTCGGCCGACGAGCAGATTACTTTTACATCCGTCGCGGCTGGAGCTTCCAGTGGTGCCGTTGGAGGTAGGTTTAGCCTGTTTGCTTGTCGGACGGCACGTTTCCTTACTATACTTCAATCCAGCCTCTTTGGGAAACCCTTTGTTCTTGATTAAAGCACGGATGCAAGCTTATTCTCCAGCCTTACCCGTTGGCACTCAACATTACTACAAAAACGCCTTCCACGCACTGTCTACTATCATAAAAGCGGAAGGCGCAAGAGGGCTAGTCCGTGGAATAGACGCCGCTATTTTACGTACATCTATGGGATCATCTGTAAGCTCAAGCCTAAAATGCATTCCTAACGGCATTAAACAATCTATTATTCAGGTACAATTACCAAGCTACAACTGGACGAAAACGCAACTAGTCAAGCATGACATCTTACCCGCCAACAGCACTGCTACGTTCTTGGTTAGCAGCAGTGTCTCTGGAGCTTGCGTTGTACGTTTTCGTGTCACCTGTCTTCATGAAGAGATGCTTAAACTCTACTCACTAGTGCCTTGCAATGCAACCTGCGGATACTGTAAGTTTGAATACATGCGAATGGGCTTCCGATCACTTGGCTAATTACTCCTCAACTAGGCCCTGACACGAGTGTACAATCAGCCCACAATAGTGGGACCCGACGGCAGACGGCGAGGAGCCCTATACAAAAACCCTATAGATTGCTTATGGAAGACATTCAAAACGGAGGGTGTACGTGGATGGTACAAGGGTAAGAAGTCATCAAAACAATGCTCACGCAACGTTGCCTGACCGCTTCTACGCAGGATCGACGGCCCACTTCTTGCGTATAGCGCCCCATACGTACGTGGCGTCTCATACATCAAAGCTTTCTTATACTATTAACTAACATCTTCCATTCTTCCAGGATCGTCACTTTGACGGCCAACGATATCATCATCAACCTGTACAAGGCTGCAAGAGATCGGGGTATAGACGATGAGTAGGAGTTTACTAGATGGACTTCATTGTTTAAGTTAATATACCATATAATTTAGAGGGAATTAGGTCGTATAGAATATTGTTGTCTCAATCCATGCGCTTGCATTGCAATTGACGATGCATTGGAGTGTGATTCCATTGATCCAGTGAGTTCATTATCCGCTAATTCTACTTTAATGCGTGAGGGAATGTAGGTATAGTGGTATGTGCAGTGAGGGTATACCGTTAGCATCTGTCTAGTACTCCAACCCAAAACCCAAAAATAAAATCAACCACAGATACTACGATACTTCAAATCCGTCGGGTCCTTCGGAATCCACCCATTAGCCAACCCAGCCTGATACGTCCACTCATCCGCCTCCTCCGCCTTCCACGTCCACTGGATCCATCCCAATGTCGACTTCTCGTACGTCAGGACCTGTGCTTCCCAGTACTGCCGTAAAAAGGTTTTGTAGCTCGAGCTGAACGTCGACGCTTTGCCCGTCAGTCCCGAGCAGCTGCCGACGCGGGTCGAGCTAGGGTAGGTCCCGTCGTAGCGAGCGCCGATGCCGCGGCCGTTGAGGTATTTGGCGCAGTCGTTGGATGCGGGTGTCCATTCGCCGACGACTTCCCACATCGTTGAGGAGGAGAGGTCATCAGCCTTTTCGCAAGCGACTTGAATGTGCTGAGAGCTGCTCCTCTCATTCTCCTATCATTCAACCCAGTGAGTAAAGTAGCGGATAATTTTTGCATATGGACTTACAGCAACTGAGAACATCTGGTAGATGTGCCTGTCGAGGATGACACCTTGGTAGTGAGGACCGGGCATGTAACCGTTCCAGTAGCTGGTGGACTGGAAGGCATCGTGGATCATGACGACGGTATTGCTCTGCTTTGACTTTGAAGTCGAATATGGGTATCTAGGGAACATGTCAGCGGGCAATGCAGAATGACGAAACACAAGACGCCTACCTAATAGAGGTATAACTTTCGTTCCAGTACTAAAAGACCATACAGTTGAGAAGAATCTCGAACAGGCAAGCAGGTACACATACCTGTTTTGTGACTTCAAGGACATCCTCGCCATAGAAACCTGCAGGTCTGGACTCCAAGTGAGCAAAGCAATCAAGAGAACATGAAGAGCCTTACTCATTTAACGGCGCAATTATGGGAACAGTACCAGTGACGTCCTTGAACATGGCGGCGAGAGTTTTGATAACGGCATTTGTCCGATTGATGTTTAGAGTTTTCGTGTGCCATTTCCTGCAATAAGATAAATTGAGGAAAGAATAAGAAAACGCGTATTTCTTTGGCTTACGGAGCGTCCATCTTTTGACCCGAGTTGTCAAACCTGCAATACGGAATTCAGAAGAAAAAGTCTGATCTTCAAATCCGGAAAATCTTACCCGTTCTGGCTTCCAGGAGCCCCTAAATCCCCAATTCAGCAAAATTCCAATAGCGGTCACAGATACCTGTTCCTTACCATGCAGGTCGACGATCAATTTCAAGCCATGATTCTGCGCCCACGTTACAGCTTTGAGGAGGTAAGGCACCTGCCCCTGAACGTACGGCTCGCCACCCGATACGTCGAAGGCCCAGTATCCGATGGGCAGGCGAACGTGGTTGAGCCCGGCGGCGGCGATGGCTGCAAAATCTGCCTCCGTTATCCACGTGTCCCAGTGGCGTTGGAGGGTGGAGGCGGCTTTCGAGCGGTCTTGGTATTGACCGAAGGTGTACTCGTCGACGATGCGACTGTCGTTCGTATTGTCGAAGATTGACGGCGTGATCCATGGCTGATGGTAATCTGGTAAATCATTCTTGGCGGGAGAAATTTTTCGCTTAACAAACCTCGAGGACAAGCCATCCGCCAAGATTCACGCCGCGAACTTTCTGCGATCCGTAAGGAAATCCATAGGTGAGTGCGGTAACAGAGGGAAGGAGTGACAGGCCAAGCGATATGGCAGTAGTAAGTTGTATAGAAAAAATCATAGTGAGCGGCGGGATAAATAAAAAGAATGTGGGGGTGCGCTCCAAGGCAGAGAGCTGAGGGAAACCATGAGTCGCAAGTGGCCGATTTCTTATAGCTTTCCGAGAATGGCCATGTCAGCCAAAGCGAAGACGATCGGCGAGCATGATCCCATCATGTAAACTTGAAGACTAGCGCATGTCAGAGAGCAGAATATCTTGTGCAGTACATAATACAGAGAGCGTCTAAACCGATTAAGTTCTAGTCGGCAGAGAGGGTTTGCTGGACAGCAGAGGTGCCGAGAGGATTGACGTGGGTGTCTAGTTCCGAGTCCCAGAGTCGAACTTGCGTCCAAACCTACGCCAGGTGCTCGACAACTTACAGCCTTTGGCAGTCTGCAGGCAGCTCCTATGGATAATGGAAGCGGTGAAGGAGGTTTGAGATCAAAGAACTGATGTCACGGCATGTCGTTCAACGGATCACAAGCGCCGTGAAGCGGAGGACCCTGACTTGAGCTGCGACGTGATCTCCTCATCCAAATCGCTTTATTCAAAACTCAAAACGGTATATTGCGTTGGTATACTCAAAAAGCAAGATCGTGTACGGTATCTTCCAATAATTAATTTATCTACCAAGAAACAAGGAAGCGCCAGACGGTGACAGAGGCAAAGAAATCATTAGGTCGTAATCTGCGCGAAGTCGACAAGAAAGTGTTTGATGCTTGTGCCAGACGGTACGATTATGATCCACAAATATTAGGGTATTGGTAGTTTGTGGGGTTCTGTGGGATCCATCCGTTGGCAAGACCAGCTTGGTAGGTCCACTCGTCGGCGTTTTCAGCCTTCCAGGTCCACTGGATCCAGCCTTGGTTTCCAGCCTCGTAAGATTGCACCTGAGCTTCCCAGTACTGCCGAAGGAAGGTCTTGTAGCTCGAACTAAAACTGGAAGCGCTTCCAGTCAGACCAGTGCAGCTGCCAACACGGGTCGACCCTGGATAGCTCCCATCATAGCGAGAACCAACGCCGCGACCGTTAAGGTATTTCGCGCAGTCGTTGGCGGCTGGAGTCCATTCGCCCACCACGGTCCAGAGGGGAGAACCGGCCAGGTTGGATTTCTGGCTGCATGCTTGAGAGATATGCTGCGAGTTGCTTAGTGCATTGTCCTAGAGGAAATAATAAGTCAGCTTGTATGAATTGAATCAACGTTGCGACTATCTTCTCACAGAGTCACTGAACATCTGGTAGATGTGGGTATCAATGAAAACGCCCTCCCAGTTGGGATAAGGCATAAAGTTATCCCAGTACGTGAGGGGCTGGAAAGCATCGTGAATCATGACGACGGTGTTGCTCTGCTGCGACGTTCCAAAGGGGTATCTAGAGCAAGAACGCGAAGTTAGCAAGCAGGAATGGGAGCTTCAATTAGGTAAATGATTACTTACCGGATATTTCCATAGCTATCGTACCAGTACTTTATGAAGTCAATACAAAAGCATCAGGAAGCCAAGGCGATCCAATGCCTTACCTGCCTTGTCACCGACAAGATCTGAGAACCATCATAACCAGCTGGCCTGTCGGGGGTATATTCAACCCGAGATCAAAAGGACTCGACCGTCACTTACTCGTTAAGAGGAGCAATTACTGGTACGACGTTTGTTTGCCCTGCGAACATTGAAGCCAATTTCTTGATGATAGCGTCAGTGCGATTGACATTAGTTTGAGACGTTTGCCAAGTACTGCACATATAAAAATTAGCTCTGCAAATAGTAATGCTATCATCGAGACGCACGGGGAGGGTAATCGTTGGCCGGAATTATCGAAGCTAAATAGATGAAGAACTTTAGATGACGTCGCGAGGCGCGTCGAACACGCGGAACTGACCCGTTTTGACTTCCAGGGGCCCCTAAAGTACGCGTAACGCGGATCAGGGAAGGTCGTAAGGAAAAGAATGACTCTACACATACCATGGAGGTCGACGATAACCTTCAGTCCATAGGTTTGCGCCCATGAAACGGCTTTGGTGAGGTATGGAAGCTGTCCTTGAATGTAAGGCTCGCCACCAGACACGTCGAATGCCCAATATCCGATAGGCAACCTGACGTGGTTCAATCTACGAAGCGATGCAGGCCCCTTGTGAGTCACTTAATACATTGCAGGAGAATGAAGTAGCACGAACCCAGCTGCTGCGATGGCGGCAAAGTCGGACTCGGTAATCCAGGTGTTCCAGTGGTTCTGCAGGATGGGGAGCGCGGTGGAATGGCTTTGGAATTGACCGAAGGTGTACTCGTCCACGATGTTCGGGTTTCCAGTATTGTCAAAGATGGATGGTGTAATCCATGGCTAGTAAAAATTAGGTGAATTTCAGAGGCTCCCAACATGGTATGACGCGTCTCTTTGTAGAGAAGACGCGCTCACCTCGAGCACTAGCCAACCGCCAAGGTTGACGCCTCTGATCTTTTGCGAACCGTATGGGAAGCCGTAGCTCAGGGCCAGAGTCGTGTCGAGCAGGGACAAGCCGCTGACGAGGGCGGTAACGACACGCGAGAAGGCACCCATTGCAAAGGAACGTGGCGTTGCAGGGCATCGCTGCTCGGAAGGACAAGATTTTATAATCCTGGAGTACTTCTCTCGATCAATCCAATTCCGGGGTTAAGCTGTGGGGTGAAAAAAATAGAACGGGTCAGAAATAGACTAGTCCGTGTGGTGAATGAAACATTGAAAGCGAAGAGAATGCCGTACTTGACGCTACTTGACGTCCAATGCGCGAATGCGTGCCCCGTGGACCGGGAGAACAGTATTTCTATGAGAAGGCCACGGATCTACGTGTCAATTGGCAGCATAAACGCAAACTCTACAAACTAGACGCGCGGGACGAGCAGACACGTGAATGACCTGGGCATCACCAAGGTAAACGATAAGCTTGGAAATTCAGAATGCTTTCGGCACCAATGCGCACCTTGATGTAATCGTTGGAAAAAGAGCTTTGCCAGCAAACACCAAGGGGTAAAGAAGGCTGAAGAACTTCTTAATGAAAGCCATGTGAGGAGGGCAAGGCGCTCAGACGCGAAGATTGACGGAATTACTGACGAAAATAAAACCGTCCTATCTCCTGGAAAGCGTGAATGGCATGCATTCTGCAAAGGTAAAATAAAGATAGTTCAGTAAGCCTATTGTTGTACAGGCAGCCAGCAGTAAGGATCCAGGCAGTCAAGCAAGGATGGCGTGGATGAAATATAGAATCGATATTTTTATCGTCGAAGGTCCGGTGCCGTGACCAAGCAACAGCAGAGGAACTTGAGGAGAACAAAACCGCAGACAACTTGACGGAAAATCGGGAGAAGACTGCCCACATGAACTCTGAACAATCTACAAGGTTCAAGGTACGAGCTACACGCATGTTCAGGACAAGAATTTTTGGCCAGCGTGCTGCCAACAGCGCAGGCGACAGCGAACCCAAGGAAGAGGAAGCCGAAACAAGCCGACGTATGTCAGAGGACGCTTAAAGCTCGGATTAATATAGAGTGAGGAAAAATGGAAGCGAAGGGTGCGAAAATCATCTTTGGCGGGCGTCGGGGCGCGCTGAAGCAGTGCTCATCGTCGCCGACGCTCGGGAACATATGCTCAACGGACGAGAGGCAGTGAGCAGAGCGCGGAGTGACGGAAAGTGACTTGCGGCAACGGCCGAGGCTAAAGCAATGCTGTGACGGCACGATTACCTCTTCATCCTATCCTCGATACCATCATGTCCATCGATACCCTTCTCAAGCGCTACGAGGCGGCCGGTCAAGCCCATCTTTTCAAGTTCTGGGCGAAATTGACACCAGAGCAGCAGAAAGACCTCCAGACTCAATTGGAAGTGCTTGATATTGAGCGGGTCAACCGCATTTACGCAAAGGCAGTTGGATCGGAAGAGGGGGCTCTTAGTCCGACTACGGCTTCATCATTAATTGAACCTCTTCCCAAGGACTCGACAGACACGGTTCGTGACCCCGCCAAAGTCAAAGAATGGCGCCATCTAGGTCTTCAAGCCATCGCGCGAGGCGAGGTTGGTGTTTTGCTCATGGCGGGCGGCCAAGGGACTCGGCTAGGAAGCAGTGCTCCCAAGGGTTGCTACGACATAGGACTTCCCTCGCACAAGTCTCTTTTCCAATACCAGGCTGAGCGGATTGCGCGTTTGCAAACTGTTGCTGAAGAGGAGGCCTCCAAACCCGCCGGATCAGTCATCATCCCCTGGTACGTTATGACGAGCGGTCCGACGCGTCGTGACACAGAAGACTTCTTCAAGAAGAACAACTACTTTGGTCTTGACCCAAAGAATGTCATCTTCTTTGAACAGGGTCAGCAGACATTTGAATACAATTATCTTTGAGCCTTCTTGCTGATATCATTGCAGGCACATTACCATGCCTCACCAATGACGGCAAAGTAATTTTGGAAACGCCTTCCAGGGTGGCCGTCGCTCCAGATGGCAACGGCGGGCTCTATGCTGCTACTCGTACACCCTTGACCCAAGGCAAGCCCGACACTGTCCTGTCTGACCTCGCCAAACGCAAAATCCTCTACGTTCATGCTTACTGTGTTGACAACTGCCTTGTTCGCGTTGCCGATCCCGTGTTCCTTGGATACAGCATTCAGAAACAAGCCGACTGTGCCACGAAGGTAGTACCCAAAAACTATCCCACCGAGTCCGTCGGCATTGTAGTCCGCCGAGGCAGCAAATTTAGCGTCGTCGAATATTCTGAAATCTCGAAGGAGCAGGCAGAACTTCGCGACAAGGAGACTGGAGAGCTGGTTTACCGCGCCGCCAATATCGTGAACCATTTCTTCACAACCGCCTACCTCAATCGTGTCGAGTCATTCGAAGACGAGCTTGCCTTCCACATCGCTCGCAAGAAGATACCCTATGTTGACCTGGAGACTGGCGAGACCATCAAGCCAGCCAAGCCCAACGGTATGAAGCTTGAGATGTTCGTTTTCGATGTTTTCCCCTTCAGCGAGCACTTCCATGTCTTGGAAGTCGAGCGAAGGGAGGAGTTCAGTCCGCTGAAGAATGCCCCTGGAACTGGCTCCGACGACCCAGAGACCAGTCGTCGTGACCTTCTTTCTCAACACAAGAGGTTCCTGGAGCATGCGGGGGCCCAGGTCAAGGACGGTGTCGAAATCGAAATCTCTCCTCTTGTCAGCTACGCCGGCGAAGGCTTGGAAGGTGTGAAGGGCAAAACCTTCCAGAAGTCTGGCCTTGTCGAGAGCGTCGAGGAGTTGGATGCTTTGGCTTGAGTACAGGTAAAAAGCTTTTCAAAAGGACAATCCACTGCATCTCGGACTTGGACAGACATTGTACGCATAGTCGGATCGGACAGGTGATACTATACATTAGCAAATTAATCATTCACGGACGTTTCGGTAATCGTGTTTCCTTCATACTACCACGTCAAAGTAAAATGGCTCAGAATAATGTGGACAGCACTATACAGATGTTTAGATTGCGGTATTCATTTCGTGAACAAAGCATGGCAAAACTACTGCTTCTACCCGCCCACTTGAGGACCCTCGGCGACCTTCTTGGTATTCCGAGGGCCCTTCTTTTCCAGCTCTTCTCGAAGAGATGCAAAGAGGCGTTGTGTGCGTTCCGCATTTGGTTTCTGAATGATCTATAAAGATCAGAGGAGTGAGAAGTTCGCTTCATACGCAAAAGGGACCAGATGATAGGGTCAAGTTCATATATACAGACCTCTTTACAACAAGTGATCAATTTGTCAATGAGCATAGTCTGACCGTTCTGGGCATCCTCGAGGTCCTTCCTCAACTGACGAGTCTAGAGAGGATGACACACACATAATTGCCTCAGAACCGAGACTTTTCATGGTCGGTTTTGCAACGGAGGGCATACCTCTTCCTCGACTTTGGCAGTTCGAGCTCTCTCCCCTTCTGCCAGCTGCTTCTGCTCTGCAGCCCGAGCCCGAGATAATAGCACCTCAAGCTCCTTCGAGCGTATGACACACTCAAAGTGCCGTTCTCGAAGCTCATACTGTCGCAGGACGTCTTTCAGGCGCTCGCGGACGCTATTGACGACATGAGGCTTGATCTGGGCTACCCGAAAAGGCAAAGACTTACACCGAATCGAATATCTCTTCTATCGTGCGTTTAGCTCTGTATGAAATCGTCAGAAGGAAGACCGGGGGCAACAGAGAGTTCGAACTGACTCTTGGGGATCATCTGTCCAGTTCTTCTTTAGCTTTTCTCTGCGGGGTTCCACATGTTCCTCCTAACGGAATAATATAGGTCATGAGTTCCTTCGTGATTGAGATGTTGCCCCTTACCCATTGTTCAGAGCCACCGCCTCCCTCCGTCAAATCCATCAGTTCTACAGCCACAATTTCATCACCCTCGTCTATCCCGACCTCTTCTGGAGTTTGGTCGGCCTCTAACATTCGTCCATTATAGGTAAAGATGAATTGCATCCCAGAGTCCGTCCCCGTCGTCCCTGAATAATAGGTGTTGGCTGCCTCCGACTTCGCAGACCCATTCATCACTCTGTCCTTCTCCACTGGCCGTTCCATACGTTCTGTCCAGGAATTGATCAGCCGCGAGAGCTTGGTCTTGCGCGAAATCTTGAAGAACAATTCGGCGCGATATCGACACACCACCTTGACGACGATGTCAGGCGAGTCTCGGTATTTCACGTCTTGTTGCTTGACTTTGTCGGCACGCTTTGCAAAGTCGTTCTTCATGCGCATTAACTTCACAAGAATGTCAATATGACCCTAGGGAGTAGGATACGGATACCTCACCTCTTCCTGAGCTTCCTCCACACTCTGCGCTAGACGCTTTCCGTCCTCCTGTACCCAAATTTAGGCAAATTTAATTATCAGGACGTTTGAGAGGAGGCGCACCCGTAAACGCTTGTTGTCCTTGAAAAGAGTAAAGACTATGAGAAAAAGAAGGAATCACATCGTTGCAAACCAAATTTCTGACCTTCTGGAGTTCACGAGCCAGATTCTCCATTTTGGTTTTCGTCTGGTTCGCCTTGGTGAGTTGCCCTTTGGCTGGACACGACAAAATGAGTCAAGCTTCGCATTGCCAAGGTTGCCTGTGAGACATGGAACGTACCAGCATCCTTGTCCTTTACTAACTTCTGCTTCTCCTTCGCATGGTCTCTTTCCATCCGTTTGAATTCTGCGAACTGAAGTGGCGGAGCGCATGAACATCCTTCAAATGGGCTGCAGACTGTCTTTCTTTACCAGTTCAATGTATTTGGCGTGAATAGCATTCTCTTCCAAGCCTTTGACAGACTTCTGGGCTTCCTCAGCTGTGAAAAGCAACATGAACTCGTGGTGAGCTTGTGTCAAGTCGCCTCATGGAAATTTGTGACGCACCGAATCGTCTCTCCTCTTCTTCCTCGAGAACCTCTTCCTCTTCAAGCGCGGCTATCCGGTTTTTCAGAGATTCGTACATTGTCGCGGGGTCGATTGGGACGTCATTCCGCTTCTTCCCCTTTGCATTTTGCGCCGGTGGGGGGTGACCGTTGACATCTAGAACGCAGAGGCGGTGCGCGTAAATCAGACAGTCTTCGATATACGAAAGCCCTCAGAGCTCACTGTTGGCATGGTTTGGCGGTGCGGGGGGTGCTGTAGCAGGTGCCGGAGGTGCAGGACCGGCAGGTGGAGGCTTTGCCTGTCTAGTAGCAGGCGTACTCTGCTGAGTAGTTGTTTCAGCGGTACTCATCGGTAGCAATGAGCCTAATGGCGTCAATAGCAATTAATAAGAATGAAGTTGCTGGATATGCAGAGCGACGAGGGGAAAGTGAGTGTCTTTCAGCTGGCGATGTTCTTTCGTCCGACTAAAAACGGAAACCGCATTACATACTCGGCCGTCTCAATTTATCTCGTGTTTGGCTCACGTCGGCTGTCCGCACTGAGGCATAAAAACTCATTATATAGTACAAAGGGTAGTTTATACAACAAAAGATTGAGTTGTATGGGTGGATAATGCCACGCTCCTATTTGCTAGATATTGCTAAAGTCATCACATTCGTTGACCTTTGGCAAGCGGAATGAATGACCTCGCATTGCCAATCGTAGTAAAGGGAAATGACAAGGAATATAACTTTACCAGATAATCAGGCGAGGACCGTGTCGGTCAGTCTACACTTTAGGTAGGTGCCAGCGGAGCCACAGACGTCACGGTAGCGAAATCTCTCTTGTATTTTCTCGACTGCGAGCCTGAAAATAGCAGAGCAGAACGGAAAGGTCACTTGACAACCACGACAACAATGTGCATTACAAACCGAGGATGTCGCCGCCGTTTAAGAGGCTCGGGAGGGATCAGCAGATGATGCTACCAGAGCAGATCATTGAGAAGTTTCATTGAGGTCTTCACAGGGCTGAGAACTTGTAGATATTGGAAGACGAGGAGTTGACTTATAGAGGCAGAAG
The DNA here is from genome assembly GCA_002938385.1 of Gymnopilus dilepis. Classification (NCBI taxonomy): domain Eukaryota; kingdom Fungi; phylum Basidiomycota; class Agaricomycetes; order Agaricales; family Galerinaceae; genus Gymnopilus; species Gymnopilus dilepis. The sequence goes on from NHYE01005562.1 coordinate 38,464, forward strand.
TGTCGGAGGTATTCACCGCCCAGAAGATTATTTCAAGCTCCGGAGAGACGGGGAACCGAGAAAACAAGAGTCAAGCCGGTCCAAGCAGTTAAAGGAGCATAGGCAGACCATTGCCGCAGCAGGCCATCAAGGAAACGATGAGAATTTTCCCTAAAGCCATAGTGGTGGGGTCATTTGAACGACGGATCCAACTGCTGTATTCTCGGGAGCAAGCTACTTGCTCCGAGATTTTTCAAGAGACACTCCACCGTGGATGTAAGAGTCAAAATTCATACTGTCTTGGTCTTCATCAGACGGTGGGCATGCCTGTAGAGTCAAGCAATGAGTAGCAGATGGCTAGAAAGTGCTGGGAGAGAGCAAGTTCGATTTCGAGCTCCGCCGTACATGATGGCAGACGCGTAGATATGGCCCCGTGACTCATCGCGTACGCGTCGAAAATGATGTCACAGTCGCGCAGCGCGACGGTGAGTGAGAACTTCAAACGGGAACCAATCAAGGTTTCGGCTTCAATAATATCAACTATCAGCAATGAGTACTACACATTCTAAAGAATTTTGGAGCACCAGGCGCCCAACGCGACATGAGAGGACTAAGAAAAATGAGGCCAGTAATTAGGCCAATTCGGCAAGACATAAGCAGCAGGTTCCAAGTACAAGAGCTGCCGAAAACTTTCAAAAAGTAGATAGCCAGAGTTGACGATATACGGCAAGGCGGCGCTCAACACCAAGAAAGCTTCACCACGTCGTTCTCCTGTGAACTTCTTCAGCAGGAGACGAACAACGACAATGAGGAGGACAACAAATGCCATGCATCCACCCCACAAGGTCACGCCCACTGTCGCGATACGCCACAGTGTCTTTTCAAGGGGAGTAGGGAAGCGTGCGTTCCATGCCAGGAAGTGTGGAAGACCGTAAATTATTGTCAAGGCGGTAGCAGACAGATTCGAGCGGGCAATGGCTTTGATGCCCCGCCCTTTGAAGTCGCAGGACGACTGCAGAGTCGACTGAGGAGTTAGATATGGCTTTTCAGGAAGATTAAGGGTCTTGATGTCCAGGCCGTAACGTTTAAGTGCTAAAGACGCTAGCATGCAACGATTGATGTCCACCGAACCAAGGACCACAGGCTCTCCTGCTTCACGATTTTTCGCGTACCAGGGTGTGCGACGAGCTTTGTAGATAGTGGAGACCTTCCAGGAATAGTGATGCGTCTTGCAAAGCTCTTGCCTCGGCGTCAAGTTCGTCTTGGGGATGAAGTCTTGCTCGGGACGAATAGTCAGAAACCGCTTTCCTTGCGACTCCAAGAGGCTGTCCATACTGTCTACCGTCGCTTCACGTGGTCGAGTGGTACCGGAAGATCTTCCCCAATCTCCATAGTCACGGTCGCCTTCCACTTCGTTGAGCACCGTGACAGAAGCGATCTCTGGGGGGTATTGTATCGACACAGTTCCGAACAGAAAATGCTTCTCATCGGGGCTGCACATCGCCATGAATGCACAAGCCTCCCTTGCCGCCTGGCCTCTGATGACGGTGGGTTCGGCGACATTGAGAGGCTTGCTCCACCACAAGAGATACGTGATGAGTGTGCATAAGGCGTGGGCAACTGTCGTAATTTCCAACAGACTGAGGGGGAGGCCTTCCACAAGTCGAGCGATACAGTTGGTGCAGAACCAAGTAATTTGGGCAAGTAGGATGGCTTTGCTGAGACTGCTTGCTCGTGTACGGTCGGTTATGGAATTTTGTGAAATATCTGGTATGAGTTCTGGGTGGTGCTCCATCAGAAAGTCCACGCCAGTGGCTGTGATGCTCATCCGTGTTCTATTTTCTGGCAGAAAAGGCTCTCCTTCGAGCTCGCCATCCTCGTCTGTCAGGTCAAAGACGAAACCACCCATAGAAGCATAGAAGCCGTGAACCATGGTGAAAGAATGACGTCGGACGTTTTTTGTACTGGTAGTCGAACTTTCTTCGCATTTCTCCTGTGTAGAATGACCATTGTGAATATTAAAAAATGTCTTTGACAACGAAGAGATTTGTACTTACATCGGGGTCAGTGGGAGGTCGAGAACGTAATGAGAAGAGACGTCGAAAGAAGCCAATCTTTTTATCTTTCGTATTTTTGGCTGGTAAAAGTTCTTCTGCACGTTTGACGATATAGCTAGCGTTCGCACGCTGATTGAACGCAATCAACAGGAGAAGTTCCGGGCAAAAGAGCGCCGCTAACATCCAAAGCACGCTCGTCACAAATGAGCTCATCGTGCCTTGTCGGGTCGTGGGTATGTCAAAATGAACAGCACTCCACACGCTGATAATCATTGTGCTCAGGCAGAGTGAAAATATGCCAGACGTTCCGCGAAAATTTGGCTCGGGCACCCATGATAACGTTGCCTCAGTATCGTTCATGGCTAGTGCAAAGAGTCAGAATGAGGTACGCTTCGAAAAGCACACACAAACCTTAATTGAAGGAAGGTCCAAGGGTAGTCAACTTGTTCAAACCTTTCCTTGTCCAGAAACATCGACTGGTTCCAGACTCATTATATGCCCTTCTACACTTGGCAGTGACGGACTGGACATCCTGCATTGAACGGAAGAAAACAAAGATGCTGTAGCCAATGGCTGTTTTCTTCGTGAATGTTTTAGTTTGCTGTTTCTGTCGGAAATGAAAAACGGAACAAACGGTGTGAACGCCTGACCCCATAAGTGTTAGGCTGGTCTTATCATAGGCTGTTGAAAGCTAAATTTTCCTCGACGACAACTAGGAACTGCGTCTTCTGCCCGAGGTTGGACATCGTTTTCATGAGACCATGAACGATCAACGATGTACCTCGAGCTTCTAGAAAAGGGTTGCTGCAGCCGTGAGTACGCCTACGTGCGTAGGCGTACCTCAGAGGTCGGGACGAAGACCGTTGCGTGTTCTCGTTGATGTTGTGAGCTTGGATTAACACCCAACAGCTGTATCCCTCGATCTCGGAAAACATGGGGCAATGCGGTGATAAGCTTTAGTGTCTCAGCGTCGTTCCACGTCGGCGAAAACGCTGTCGGTACATCCTGCAGGCAGAGTGCTCTAGCAAACAATCTTGAACCAGGCACTATATTCGAACAGATCGGACCATATAGGATGTCGAAAACATAGAGAAGATTGAGGACCTTCAGATAGCAATTGTTCCTTTGAAGCCCAAAAGTAGTCTGAGATAGCGTCCTCAGTCTGGCTGTCAGAGATTCGCTGAGATTACATGGAAGTGTCAAAGAGAGAGAGTTGCTTCGGTGATCTTGTGAAATTGATCACTCGGCGTTTGACGCGTCGATAGTGATCTTGTGATCAGACGCGTACGCGTCGATGTGACAATCACTGTGACAGGCTCGGCAAGCACATCGCTTACTGCAGCGGCCAGCCCGCCCGCCGCCACATCCTCTGTACACTGTCATCATCGTCAAGGAGCTATGCGTCGCTCTCGTATGTCTTCAAGAACTAGCTGTATGCACTGACTTAACGTCTTTCTTAGCATCCTCGTCTCCTGCTCGAAAACGACAAAGACTCTCATCACCGACATACGACGAGCATGTGGACGATCTGACAGATGAGCAGTTTGCGGCCATTGATGCCATTGAAGAACGACTCTCGCAGAGTACGAGTGGTGCAGCTCGGAGCGCACACACCTCTTCGGATGATCATGCAGCGGCGGGCTCTTCTAGGGTGTCAGATCCCGTTGGCTTGATAGACTGGAGCAGCTCGCAGCCTCGTGAACCTTCTTCGCCGACTTCAACAGCACATTTCACAAGTGCAAAGGCTGCCAATATGAGGGATGACCCAGACAATCCTTTCTCGAGCGGTTTTTCATCTGCGGCGAAATTGGAGAGTGCTAGCTTTGCACGACCTATGATGGGCTTTGCTTCAGCGTCGAAGATTATTGTCGACCAAAGAGACCACGAGAGATCGCCATCACCGGAAGCTCCTCCACCAGAGCCTGACCTTGACTCATGGTTTGATCCAGCGCCTATATCTACCCCTGCATCTGCTTTCACGACCTCGACGTCGTTCTTCTCTTCTGGCTCTGCGATGGCAGGATTTTCGACTGCTTCAAGGAAGGGCATTCTCATGCCTTCCAAGGAAGCTCTCGCTAAAGCCAAAGCAAAAATGGCCGCATGGCAGCAAGAAGAAACCACGAACCAAGATCAATCGAACGACGAGAACTCCTTCACCTCTTCAACAAGCAGTGCCTTTCAGGAACCCGAAAGCTTTTCAGGATTCAAAACAGCCTCTAGTGCCTTCGAACAGACACCTAGCCGACCTGTGCTACGAGACCTGGGAAACACTGCTAATTTCAACACACCTGCTACGCCCGGATTCTCGAGACCATCAATGCCAGGATTCTCCAAAGCCAGTACTTCAGTGCCGTCCCCAAGTCTCCACCGTCCTGGCCAATTCAAACCTCCCGCCTTCAAACAACCGCATACACCCAACATCGGCCCAGCAATCTCATCCCCTCTCAACCCAAATCGCCAGCCGCTATCTCTGAACTTCACGTCCGCTGCTACCCCACACCCTCTTGCAGCCCCTCCGATCAATGGATTCCGGACAGCCAGCCCCCAGGTCACTAATGCAGGTTCATCGTCCTTTGCTACGCCTTTAAGGCCAAAGGGACCTGCGGGTCTCATCAAATCGACGCCCACGCCTTTCAAGACGCCGTTCAAGCCAGGCATGAGGCCTGGCGAACCTGGGAGACTCAAGCTGGGTGAATCGTCGACGCCACTGCGTATAGCTGTTACTACGCCCATACCCACTCCGGCCAAGGCGAACGAAAGGTGGTCAGGGAGACCGCCACCTACACCAAATCCCCAGAGAAAAGAGTTCTTTAATCTAAGTAGGTTAACAGACCTACATGCCGCATCTATGCGCTCATTGACCATCATCAGAACCTACTCCTGAGAGAAAGACTTTGGCTGCTTCAGGCTTAAGACCTCAACAACACACAGCAGACGAGCTCGAAGATATGGGAATGTAGGTTTCCTCACATGGAGCGCCTGTTTTCCAATGCTCAAAATCCATCCAGAGATGTCACCACGCTCAAGCAAATAACACCAGACACTGCACTTTACTACACCTTCCACTCACCCTCCGCAGAACCTTTGCAGTCAACCCCATCACATTCATCACCTGTCCTAGGCCCCGCCGAAGCTCTGAAGGAGCTCCTCGCTCGAGGATGTACGCTAGCTACGAAACCATGGGTGGATAATCACTGGAGTCTCATCCTATGGAAGCTTGCTGGCATGGTTGGCCTCGATCCGGAAAAAGAGGCAAGTGCGACTGAGAAGAGGTGGTGTTGGAGTGAGGTTATGCGTCAACTGCTGTATAGGTACATTTCCTCTTGATTCGTCCCTTCAATTTGTATTGACGCCTTCACAGGTACGAGCGCGAGCTCAACACCGGCATCCGCCCAACCCTCCGCAAAATCGCAACCCAAGACGCACCAGCCGCCTTCCCCATGGTCCTCTGCGTCTCCAACGTCTTCTGGTCAGAGCGGGGCGTGACGGAAGACGGGCTGCCCATTGACCCCCACCCCGAGCTCGAGGTCACGGATGGGTGGTACCGACTGCGTGCTCAGGTCGATCTGCCGATGGCTAGAGCTGTGAGGAAGGGTGTCATTAGGGTTGGGAGGAAGATTGGGGTTGCTGGTGCTAGGGTTGGTTCATTTTGATTCATTTTCTTCAGGATGGGTTTTGATACTTGCCTTGGCGTTGCTTGTAGCTTTCGACAGAGAGGAAAGAGCCCTCCGAGATCCTAGAAGCCTACAACTCCACAAAACTCATCTTCTCCGGCAACTCGTCCCATCTCATGCCCTGGCATGCAAAGCTAGGCTTCACGCGAGGTCCCTGCATCTCGACCCTGCACAGTCTCACACCAGACGGGGGCGTCATCGCAGCACTGGATTTTGTCATCGTCAAGCTGCACCCTATCGCTTATGTGGAGTTTTTTGTGGATGAGGATGGGAAGAAGAGAAGAGAGGGTCCGAGGAATGCGGTGGAGGAGAATAAGATTAATGAGCAGTGGAAGGTCGGTGTTGTTTTGAGTAAGTCTTCTATGCATACTGAATTTATTGTGTCCAGAGAAAATATGAGACGGAGGTGTCCAAGCTCAGAGAGGACTACGACAAAAAGCACACCCGCTACGACGGGTACGCCTACCGTCTCGAAGGCAAAGCCTCAAAATACCATCCATCCGAAGACGGTACGTCTTCTCTCCTCCTTCCCCCCAACTTTCAACGACCACTAACACAAAAACTAGACTCCCCTCCGGACAACATCGGCGCCCTCTACGACGAACTGGAATACCCAGACTCGGCCGCACGGGTCATCGCGAGCGTGAGCCCCAAAGAGGCGTATTGGCTCGCGGGGCATGTGAGGAGGCAGAGCGAGCTGGGGAGGGAAAGGGTTGGGGAGGAGATTGAGAAGGAGATGAAGGTCTGTCTCTCAATCAAATTCGCTCCCTACTGTTGTTGGGTCACTGACAGCCCTTGCTTTTTTGATTTTTTTGCATTGTGTTTTATTGAATCTAGTCGATATGTCCCCCCCGAGACGTCCGCTCCTTCCGCATGCTCATCATCCAAGACGCGCGCACGCTCCGGCGCACGAACGCCCGCACGGCGCAGTTGACGGTGTGGGATGTCCTGGGGTTGAGTTTGGAGGAGGGGAGTCGGGCGGGGGGCTTTGAGGTTGGGCAGAGGTTTTTGGTGAGTCATTGCCTTCCCTCCTCACTTTAAATTTATCTTTTTACTTGAGTGCCCTTGGCTTACCCTGTCGTTTTTTTTCGTAGGTGACGAACCTGATGCCCGTCCAGGCGAGCGCGTGGATGGGGTGCTGTGAACCTGATTCGGAGGTGTTTTTGAGTACGAGGCGGGATACGCGGTGGACGAGGGTCAAGGCGGATGCGATGTCATTGGAGGTTTAGCTGTGTTCAGGTTTTTTACTTTCTTTCTAGTTTTGTGCCATACATACTGCTAGCGTGCTTCTTTACTGCGTAGTTTACTTCTAGGTAGTGTTGCTTTATTTTGTTCGCACTTTTTCCGGTGGACATGTTTAGATTTGGAATCATGCATTGTAATTCTATCCAACAAGATGCGGAAGTTTTGCATTTTTGTGTGAGTGATTAGTGAGTAATAACATAAGGAGAGCGAGGGTGCCGTTAGTAGGACGTGATATCTAGACACTATATGGAGGGCAGCGATCCCAACCCGAACTACTCAATCCCAACTCAAGCAGCCAATCCATACTTGACAAACTCCTCCTCATACGCGCCCACATCCTCATGCCCCATCACCACCACCGTCGGCTTATTCCCCGCCCCCGGGCCAAACAAGCGCGCCGCAACCCTCTTCACATCCTCCCCCGTCACCGCGCCAATCTTCGCCGTCATCTCCGTAACCGGAATCTTCCTATCATGCACCAAAATCTGCCTCCCCAGATCCTCCACCTCAATCGCGCGACTCTCGAGCGCCATCATCAGGCTCGAGTTGAGCTGGTTCTTCGCGCGCTGGAGCTCCTCCCCAGGCACGTCGACGTACATGAGCAGACTGAGCTGGTGCACGAGGTGCGGGAGGATCTGCCCGGGGGTGTTCCCGCCCACCATGCCCCTTCCCGCAGGGAGGAAGCTCGCAAAGAGCCCGAAGAGGGAGGAGTCATTGTAGATGTGGTGGAAGGACGCACAGTGGTCGACCTGGGTGTAGTGGTTCAGGATGTGCGTGTACAGGCGGGAGTACATGCCCTTGCCGGGCCCGCCGGCGGAGAAGGACCCCCCGCCGCCGAGGAGGACCTGCATCACGGCTAAAGGGTAGACGTCGGGGTCGTTTATG
>NHYE01005563.1:0-46723 GCA_002938385.1 Gymnopilus dilepis
TAGCTTCTTCGTAGTCGCCTTTGCGGTACGCTGCATTGCCCTATATGCGTGGCCCGACAAGTTAGATCTATGCGGGAGAAACTGAGCCAGGTCGTCCACATACCAGTTCCTTCTCCTTCTCAGCCCGCAGATATCTCCACTCCATCATTTCACCGATGGTCATTTCACCCTCACCACCAGACTCATCTGGGTCGAGACCGCCAAAGTCGAGTTCCACCTCCCAGATGTCCTCTTCCTCTTCGGTTTCCCAGCCATATATGCCGCTTCCCCGGCCGTCCCATTCGCGCTGCTTGCCAAGACGGACGCCATTCTCTTCTTCTTCCTCTCTGACAGTACGCTCGCAGACCTCACCGAGGTGATCGGTGGAACAGCCGCAGTCGCACCATTTTGAAGTGAGCTTTTCGCGCAAGATGTTTCCATAGCCACGAACATCAAATTCGCGGGCAACTCGCCAGAGCGTTTGAGCTAACTTGTCGTAGCCGTAACGGATCTTCGTCCTCCAGTCGCCGTCCCATTCCGGCAGGGCTGGGGCAATCTCATTAACCCAACCAAACTTGAGCTGGCAGGCATCCTCGAGAGCGTCTTGTCCTTCCTGTAGTGATCCAGAATGGGGTGGTTTGGCGAACGTTGGAGGAGGCATAGCTTCGAGCGTGTCAAGGTGGGCTTTGAGGGCTGCATAATGAGGTAGAAGGCGAAGAGAATGAAGTCCTAGCTTGCTGCAGATAGACACATTATTTGACATGGCCTAACACGCCCTTCATTCATTAAAGCACCGTCGCAGCAGCGTTTGACACGTACAAAATGGCGTAAAGCCGTATATGACCACAGCACGCTTTTTGTGGCTACCCTCTCTCCAGCCTGGCGCATGTCCATGCTGATCGCAGCACGGAAGAAGTCCTTGATCTCCTCGCAATCATGATTGAATGCTAGCCAACCGGGCCCACCCAGGGTAGCACAACGCATCACAAGTGTCGGGAGATGAATGAGGGAGATGTTGTAAAGCCTGGTGGAGAACAGACGGGCTATATCCTGCTCATAGCGGAGGAGAAGTATCCTTGCAATGGCACGCTCGAGCTGAGAGACTGCAGACATTGCCTGGGTGATACTGCGGTCGACATGAGGGTTGAGAGCTCTCGAGTGGTGGTGGGTGTCCTTGACAATTAGGTGCCCATTGGGGCTGTTTTTCTCTTTCTTGAGCAGACCAGAGGCAGAACGCTTCTTCACATGCGAGTATTTGGCTGGCATGATAGAAAGAGTCCCAGAGAGCTGGACTCTCAGAGATAGATCGATATATGCGCCTCTTGATGGGCGACGGTATGAGTCTTGTTGGATTTACGGTCCCGAATCGTCACGAACGAGTCAATACTGCCTGCGCAGGGGAGCAAGAGATGGCAGTAGATATCTGAGGGTATACTGGGAACATGTCAGAGAAAGACGTCCCTTATGAACGATGTTATGCTCACCGATGCGGTGTCCAAGGCTATGTGAGGTCGAATGTGGACTCCGGGGTCAACGGTATTGAGAAAATATCTTGAGGGTATTGTAATAAAGGAAAACAAGGGCAGCCCGCCGCCTGCTCAACCCAAGGGCCTGATGAATGTTGTTGCTCGCTGTCGCGGACGGTGAGAAGAATGCTAGTCCGAGTTCGGAATCGGCCTCGGCTGCAACGCTCTTTCTCCCAACCATCATATCGAAATTCTCGTCTCTTAAATAGACCTATGGTACTCAGCCGTCCACTGCAATATTCATATACCTGGTCGTGCTGCAGTGTAACATTGCTGCAGTGCATGCTTCTTGCCTTTTTTGCTGCCAACTCTGGGTCCATCCCCTGCAAATGAGGAAGGCTGTTATCGCTATTCGAGCCTCAATCCTTGGATTACACCTTGCCTAGTCCTTCCGGAGTGCCGATATTGTTCGCAATTTTCGTAATCTTGTTCATCACGGACGATCAAGCCGACTTTGGCAATTCTATGTCGAGAACAAGAGCTCGTGTCGTCAAAAGATGCATCTTGCTATATGTGGCCATGGTTCTTAAGCACCTCCAGGGGCTGCATTTGTCTTTGCCGAGGACGTGTACATGGCACATTGTGCATAGCTCTATAATTGCATGACATCTTTCATAGCAAGGTCGGAATGCTCTAAGCTTCTGAGCCTCGAGCAGCGTCCTGTCTACTATGTACCAGAGCAAATTCCTATCGCCTACGGAGCTAGGGTCCAGCTTCATTCTCGATATATTGTCCGATTCCGACCTCATCATCTAGAAGCTCACAATTGGGTATGCCTCATTTTCTTCACGTTTGTTCTGCTGCTAATGGCATAAGATCATACAGAAATCGAGTACCCGAAGCACACAGCCAAGTAGGGCTCTTGATACCACACATGCAGCCAGAGTGCCCTGCCTTCTGCGAAATAATGAAGGTCCTCTAGGAAGCTGGTAGAAGTTGGTCAGAACTTCAAGATTATTACGAGGAAACGATGACCGCTGTGGTCTAAAAATAATCTTGCCAAGCTAAATAATTTCGGAATTGAATTTGAAGACGATCACAAGGCTAGCTGGGCGTCAGGGACGCTGAATATAAAACCAACCTCGCCAAGAAATCTAGCTCTGTTCGCCTCCCGCCTTTTCCCCACAGACCTTTGCGTCCAGACGGTAATCGAGAGCCGTCGAACACCACACTCTTTTGTCAGCCACTCTTTTAAAGCAAGACCCAATACCCCAGACATAACCTCGCCATGCTCTCTTCCAGCTTCCGCAAACTCGCAGCTTTTGCCCTGTTCGCCGTAGTCGCGAACGCCCAAACTCCACCGTACGTGGCACATCCCTTGCTCTGAAGTGATGGGTTGATCTGACACCATTTTGAACAGTGACATTGGTCAACTTCTTCTGGAGCCTGGCCTCAGCAGCGGTGAGCGATTCTGCTCGTATTTTCCCCTCTATTTCAGCCCCTGACTTTGCAATTCGTGAAGCCCAATGCCTGACGGCGGCCACCAACGCGGACGGTGCTGTTGTGACTGTCCAACCTTGCAACAACGCCGCCTCCCAGAAATGGACTTTCACTGGAGGAGTAATCCAAATCTACGGCAATAAGTGCCTTGACGTGACGGAAGGAGTCAACGCGGATGGGACAAAGATGCAAATTTGGACCTGCACGACAAATAACAAGAATCAGCAGTGGGGTTATACAGTGTGTCTCTTCTTCCTGTCTTGGAACCTTCTTTGATCCATTCCTCTACTTTTCATAGAGAGACAACCGCATCTACTGGCAAGGTTCAAACAAATGCCTTGACCTCACCGAGGGAAACTTGACCAACGGAAACCGAGTGAGCATCCCATACCCCTCCTCGCCAAGGAATTACGCTTAACTGATCCTGCCGTTCCTCAGATTCAAATCTGGACCTGCTCCGACAACAACATCAACCAAGTCTGGAATACGGGATACTCCGTCAACAACCTCCCTCAAAACTCTCAGAACGGCCAATACGGATACAACAACTGCGGCACTGGCTCCAGCCAGTCGTCGAATTGCCAAACCCTATGGATCAAGTACGGCGTTTCCTCCTCTCTTTGGATTCAAAGGAGGACTTCTGACCTCTCTTCGCCCTTCAAATTAGTTCGGCGAGCGATTTCTGCCTTTGGGCTCCCCGTGAGTTCTAGTCTTCATTTCACGCGTCGCGCCACTTGATGAACTGACTTCTTGCTGCTGCTCGCCTCTTACAGCTTATGAAGGCACCATCGGCGATACTGAGCGCGTCCAAGTCGCCTGGTGTACCAAGTCTGGTCGTGGCACGCGTACCATCCCCAACGGCACCTTGAAAGGCGTTCATTTTGTCAAGACTCCTGACTATGTCCAGGTCACTGGCGTTGGCGACTTCACCAAGATGAACATCCCCAAGGGTGATGCTGGAGGCGAGTTGGATAACCGTGGTGCTGATGGTACGTGTCATGGTCCCGTTACTTTGCCTCTTCGCTCATATCTCCTAACCTGAATGCAGGTAACGGCAATCCGAGTGCGTCGGCATTTGATTGAAGTCTAGTTGTGATTGTTGATGTCCTCTTCCTGCAGTTGGAGGCCTGGTTTACGGGAACTCGTTCGGTTCTGGCCTCCAGTACCATGACTGGACCAGCTTCATTTCCGACAGCGAGTTCTGCATCCGGGCTTGCGTGGGCCCTCGTGCTACGAGCCTGTGCAACCACATCTACGATGTCATGGGCTGCTACTGGGTGGGTCCCTGTGTAGCCAAACCTGCACGCTTCTGGTCTAACCAGTCTTTCTCCAACAGAACATCCCAGCCAACTACTCGCCTAACGTGTATGAGGACTGCGTTGGCGATGACGAGTATGTCTTCCAGATGTGTTTCCTCACCTTGTCAACCCTCTGACATCCTTCTCCCTACGTGTAGCCTGCCTATGGGTGTCTATGGCACCAGCACCTGGTACCAAGGTGTCAACCCAACGCCAAGTGCTCACCCTGCCGCTCCTTCGTCCAGCTGCAAGTCGCTGCCCACTGTCTCTGTTTCGCCTGTGATGAGGCGAAGCCAGATGGAAAGACGTCAAGTCAGCCCTCCCTTCCCCGGCGCAACAGCACCTCCTTCCTTCTGAGGCCCCTTCCTGCCTAACACTTCTTGTTGCTTGCATATCTGATGGACCCAATACCCGTTACTTACTATGACCACACACTATTCGGACTTTGGACTCTTGCCCTACTCCTGCCCTACTCTGATCTTTTGCTGGGGCTCCTCACATACTTCGCGATGTAGTAGAACTAGCGGAACAAAAATGACAGTCGTGGACGTGAGCTGTACTTCAATTGCACTCGGTCCTCAAACAACAATTAGATATCAGAAATCCAATTTATATTCGCAATGACAGACGGACGCAGAACAAGATGGTGATACAGGTAATAAGTTGTGATACAATGACGCTAGGCACCGAAAAGCTTCCCATTGGGGGCCAACATCTCGACCCACTCTCCTGCTCCATCTGCTGGGATCTTAATCTCCCACTCAGCCAAAAGTTCAGCTTTCCTTCCAGCTCCAACCTTCCACTTCCACTCAAACCTCCCTTCCTTCTCTCCACCTTTTCCGTTCGCCAGCGGCTCCCATCGGACTGTCAGCCCATCGTTCTTCAGATCGACAGTCTCACTGTCTTTGGCATCGGCAAGCCCTTCAGGCTTGCGAAGAATGACCTTTGCGCGTTTGTCGTCGGAGGTGGGGATGACCTCGCGCACGATGAGGTCAGTGATGTCGAATTGGTGCTTGTTGTGTACAGTTATCTTGGTGGTGTATGTGGTGGTGCTGGTGACCTCGGAGAATGTCCCCCCGTTGGATTTGATGGTCTTGCCAGAACGCAAATATACAACCTTCGTAGAAGGGTCGTCACCGAGAGTGCATTCAAAGTTGTCACCGATGTTGATGTTCTATGGAGAATATTCGGTATGATGAACACGCAAGCAGAAAACGGACGTACATTGATTGAGGTCTTGGAGACATAGCTATCATCGAGGATGACAGTGACCGGACCACCAAGAATGCGATATTCGCTGGTATTTTCGACCTCGCACTGGACGAGGTGTCAGTGTTGCACATGCAGAGGGCTGAATACATGACGACGTACCTGCAAAAACACGCGCGGATCGATACGAGGAACAGTGATATAAGAAACCTTGGCTTTGAAGGGGAGCATGGCAACAGAGACCTGATGCTCGATACCATCGCTCGGAATACTGGATTCTCCATGGACAGAGAAAGAAACGGCAACTGGCGTCTCGGAAACTATTGTTGTTGGTTCAGTGATAGTTGCTGGTTCGTTGACTTCCTCAAAATCTTCCTGGTCATAGTCCTCGGCTCGCTCTCTTTCCGGCTCTGCGACAGCTGGCACCGGGGGCGGAGGTGCTGGGGCTGGAGGGGATGAAGGTACGGCACCAAACCCGAACGCGCCTCCAGCGGGAGCTCCACTTGTGCTACCGAAAGGCACTGCTGCAGGAGCACTGCCAAAAAGAGAAGCAGCAGGTAGGGCTTGACCAAAGACAGAAGTTTGCTGGGGGACCTGCACCGGTTGTGCAAAGCTAGCCGCCTGGCCAAACACATTGCCCACGTTACTTGCTTGTTGGATGTTTGATTTTTGGCCGAAGACGCCCGCATGTTGCACAAAACCACGGTTATTGAAATTGTTGTTAAAGAGCCCGCCAGCTTGCCCCTTGGGCTGCTGACGGAGTTTGATGGGTCTGAGTTCTGGAATGCGTTTCCCAAACCCGAACGTATCAGAGGCAATGGTGCTGAGAGTCAGCGAGACGTTGTTCCAGTCCTCGCCAGTGCTTTGGGTCACTCGAGCTCGATAATGGAGGGTGACTGAAGACGAGGGTTTCCCGTTGTCTGTAGTGGCGTGGAGCTCGTAAGTGGGTTGCCATTGCACATTACTGACGACTGTAAGTATTTAGCAGTATTAAGATATATTTTGCATCGTAAGGTAAGAATTGCATACTATACGTGGTCTTGAGTTCCACCGAAGTCTGTTCATCTGCAAAGATGACTATGTCAATCTGACCAGAGGTGGCGCCTTTCTTCGAGGCAGTTTTTTCCCTCTCAGCTTCAATCTGACGAGTAATCTGGACGATCTGCTCGTTCAATTGAGAAACCTGGTCCAGAGAAACATGTCAGTAACACCATCTCTTGTTGTAGAATCAATGCACTTACACTTTGTACATTCTTGCGCCCATTTTCGACGTAACTCTGGAGAAATTGGGCCATATTAGAAGGAGTAACGTGCTCGCCAGTCAAGGTCTTTGCATATTGTAGCAAGAGCTGCGACTCCTGCTCTCTGACGACTCTCTCACTCTCAAGCTCAGACTTCTTGACTAACAAAGTACGAATAACCTCAGACGGGCTTTCAGGAGCGTAAGACGCAGCTTTATTGGTTGCAAGTGTACAGACAACATCAAAAAGGCGTGCTTGACCAAGTCCCGAAACTCGAACTGAGTGTGTATCGATAGAACTCGAGAGCCCCCTGATCTCAACCTTATTCTGGCCCTTCTGCATGACGAAAATGTAACAAATTTAACGGTAAGGTCTGGATACAAAGATGAACTATACCTGGAGATCAAGACTGAAAGAACGAACGATCTCAGCCCTCTGCGACTTGAAGACCGTCACAGACTTGATCGGAAGATCAGACGCTTGGATGGTAAAGGTGGTAGGGGCCATGGGAGAATGAGTGTAAGGCGTGTGTGGGTGGTTTGTCCCTTATAAATGCCAGGTGGTCACCGGTACCGCGGTACCGTGCGGAGTCAGAACCAATCATCGCCGACGTCAGGCGGTCTAGACCAGAGCACGTGATTTTTCATTGACATTGGGCGCTCACCTGGCGCTCACACTGCAGTTGAGGGGAGGTGCTGCGGCTCGGCTCAGCATTGTTCGAGTACTTACTCAGTGACCTTGACTTCTCAAATTTCATAATACCGTTCAAGGTTGATTAGAAAATGGGATTGTATCGAAAGGTCCTAATTAAAAAGCGCTCAAAAGACGTTAGCCGATACAGACCATTGTTTCTCCATATTCTGCGTTTGCGGTTCTGCATATCAAGGTGTGATGATGCGTTGAGAAGCATAACTAAGGCTTCGGATGCAGCTGGTCTTTCATCTGGGTTGACAAGAGTCATTGACCGTGCAAGGTCTTCGAATATCTCGAGGCCTTGATAGTTCTAATCCAAGATTTTGAAGTCAGATCCGGGACATCATAAGAACATTGAAACATGCCTTAATCAATCCCTTTATGACATTGCCCAAATGATATATGTCCAGTCTAAAGAGATTGAAAGGACGGGAATGCAAGAATTCAGGTGCAGATTGGTCTTGACCACACTTCCCTTTCACAACGGCGTCGTTTTTGGAGGGCCAAATGGAAGATATTCCGAAGTCAATGATAAAATATGAGACAGGACGGACATCCCATCTTTCGCGCCATGAAAAAGACTGGTTAACTCCGTTGTGGGTGTGAGTCTTAGCAAAATGGAAGCCTTTTGGGATCACACGAGAGGGGTCCATCATCATATTGTTATAGCAAATATCACTGAAAAGGACCTTTGTCAATGACTTCTGTTAACATGACTTGAGACTCACTTGTGAGAAATGTTATGGTCGTGCAAAAATTCAAGGGCCTAGCAAAGATGAAGAATTCAAGATGATCAGGTCAGATGGAGGAAGATAGGTTCGATACCTCGACGAATTGGACCAAAGCTTCTTCTACTTCGCCCACACGTCGGAACGGAAGAGCCTCGAAGAAGTATAACATAGGCATGACCATGATTGCATGGTCGTCGTCTCCAGGAATAGGAAGAATATCGAGAACTTCCACTGTGTGATTCCTGGGGTCCGCTCTGATATGTGGTAAATTTAAAAACGAGGCAATGGGAATCTCCTGCGTAGCCGTTTCAACTCGTTTTATCACAACCTTCTTGCCATCGCTTATCCGAGTGGCGTCGATAATGTAGTTCGGCTAAATGCTGTCATCCAGCTGCCTTTCAGAGAACGAGTAAAACGCACTGGGCCAAGTAGAGAATCCTCATATTTATCTGCTTTATGAATAGATAGTTTTTTATTCCCCCAGGACGGCCTCCAGTCAGGATCATACCTTGACCGTAGTTTGTAACCTCGCGCCAGCAAGAAGGGTTGCAAATGAACCCAGACGATTTCAATACCAATACGTTGTGAGAAAAAGTCGTCTGGAAGGTCATCGGACGACGTAGAAGTGGTCATATCAGGAGGCAGGGCGAGGGACGAAATAAGATTGGAAGTTGGGACACAAGAGAACTTGGGAACGTTCCGAACTTGACGCTACATCAGTTTGGCGTTATTTGTTTCCGGGGGTAACGGGATCATTCGCTGCAATGGTTGCGCTCAACTCACATTGGTTCTGCCTAACATTACTCTCAACGATATACCCTGATATACCCTCTGTCGACAAAGAACGACATAATCTTGCAAACTATAAGGCTGGAATCCTTGTATGGCACCACCTCCACCTCCCTTGAAATTTGGCCAGCGACAATTTCTCAACGACTCATTTCTGTCATTTCTCCGACGGCCCAATAAATCTCAGCCACTTCCCCCGGGCGTTCCTCAATCGCCAGACTCACAGGAGCCTCCACCGATACCTACAAGCCACGTGAATGGCCACGGACACAGAAACGATCGAAATGACCCCGAGCTTGCTGAGAAGAAAGCATTGCTGCAGGAAGGCCTGCAGCTACTTGATAGCACCAAGGACATGTTGGAAATGAGCTCTCATATCATTGGAAAGGATACGACGAAGAGATACCGGAAGGAAGCCGCCAAGTCCGTCTTTATTCCTTCCATTCTTCTTGACACTAACTCCTTTGATTGCAGACTAACTAAGAATGCACCATCCAAATCTAAGCTCCCGAAGAAACCGACAGCTGACATCGCTACCTTCAACCAGAACGCTAGAACCCTCTTCAAGGACGTTGAGGTAGGAACACCTCGTGTTTAATCAGCTCGTGTTCTCAAAGCTCGTGCTAGAACATCCTCCGAGAGTTTGAACATCAGCAGGGAATGTACCCAGGAGAGCTCCAGCCACATCCTCATTCCCATCCTCAGAGCGTCGAACAGCCTCCAATGGATCGATCACGGTCGGAGTCTCCACCTCCTCTGCCGAGGAAACCGCCGTCGCCCAAGGTCACTTTCCATGCCGAAATGAAGCCAGACTCCACTACCAATTTGTCAAGAAAGGGTTCAACGAGGCGGGGACCAGGACCAGCCGCCCAAGCGCAGGCAGCTGAGATTGCGCGGCAGGAGAGCGTGCGACATCGCGAGAGAGAAGCTGATCTGACTAGGTCCATGTCATATGTCAGTTGCCGTTGTTGATCCCCTTGATAAATAGCTGACTTTTTCCGTTCGCAGAGACCTCCTGATCAAGAGCGATCCAGGAAATATGAATTGAGGGATGACCGCCGTGATGACGAAAAGCACAGGCGTCGAGAAGATTACAACCGCTCAGATCCATATCGTGATGTGCGTACTTTCTCAGACGTAAATATAAGTCGCTAAATTCTCCACCTGGCAGGGTTATGAAAGTCGAAGTAAAGATTACTACAGAGACCGAGATAAGGAGCACAGGCGACACCGCTCTGACTCACGAGACTACTACAAGGATTATTACTACAGCAGCCGTTCAAAACGATATGACGACCGCGACCGTGATCGAGACAGGGACAGGGACAGGGACCGCAGGCGCGACGACAGGGATCGAGACCGAGCCAAGGACCAAGTGGAACGTCAGTACTCTTCTCGAAGCGACGCGCCACTGCGTGTCGTCCACGAGGATGCGCCGCTATCCGCTACGCAGGGCGGCGGGGTGCCATTTGTCCCTACCCAAATTAACTATCCACAAGACGAGCATGGCAGGCGGAGAGAGGGGGAGCGCGACAGAGACAGGGATAGGGACCGCGAGAGGGACAGGGACAAGTACTATCGCGACAGAGACAGAGACAGGGACCGCGATCGTGACCGGCGGCGGGACGATTACCATAGGCGGTCGGAGGACGACTATTATAGATCGTCGCGGGACAAATACGGCAAGTCCTCGAGGAGGTACAGCGAGGACGAGTACAGGTCCTCAGGTCGGAGAAAGGAATACGACGACAGAGACAGAGATCGCGACCGCGACCGCGATAGGGACCGTGGCAAGGACAGGGAAAGACGCGACCGTGACAAAGACAGAGACAGAGATAGGGAACGGGACAGAGACAGGGACAAGGACAGGGAAAGGCGACACCACTCTTCTGAAGAGGCCGTACCGCAGGAAGGCGATCCCTCTGCGTCCAAGTTCCAGGAAGTCTTCTCACCTGCTCCTCCTGGCCATGTCGTCAATGGCCTGCCACCTCCGTCTGAAGGCGGTCACGAACACCACGAACACCACGAGATTCATGAGCATCACGATCATGAGGATGCTTGATTTCTTACATCACTCTGCGTCTCTCATGCGACACCCCTCCGCTCAGTGCTTGGATTTCTTAGTCCATCTTTTCTCTGCCTTTCGCCTCCTCTCACCGGCTATCTATCTATGTTCACCTCAGATTTTGTCTTGGTTTTCCTTATATACTGCTAAAATGTCTGTACTATTTCTCTGCTGCTTTGCTATCTCTTTCTGTATTGTAGTAACTTATGGATGTAGCTCTGTTCCAATGTATCTATTCCCTCCGTGAAATGGCGCCGGCTATTTTTAGCGCCTTACTTTAGACCAAGTTGAACATCGTCCATTCCACCTGCCACTTGTTGACAGCTTCTGTCTACATGAATTATACCTTGATCTTCGCCACTGGCTGTGAGTGTCATGCTTGACTCTCTTGACCGTGTATAACTTATCATCATAGACGCAAGAAGGAGACAAAATTCTCCGTACTACATTATTCAAGCACGACCCCCCGAGGTTTTTGCTAGGGTAACGAGCCTGAGCGGCGTTGCAATTCGGTAGGACTGTTGCCAAAAACGTTCTTGGCCGTGAGAAGATATGGATGCTGAGCTGGCCACGTTTTTTTCCTTCGGCTTGCTTCATCTTCTATACTTTGATCTTTCCAATCTCCAGGTCTATGTCGCTCCTCCTCTCCGCTTATTTCGATGGGACTCTGAGCAAGGATGACATCAAATCTGAACGGAGGAAAGGCCAACGAGTCGCCTGCACGAATCCTGCGTGCTTAGCCCCTGATAGTCCTACCGGTCCAGAATTCAAGAGGTGCGGAAAGGTCAGTTACGGTCTACTTTTATGCATCACCTGAAGTTTACGGTATGCAGTGCAAGGATGCACGTTATTGCTCTAGAGAGGTATGCTTTGCCTTGATTCGGACAATTCGCGCCCTGTTAATCAACTTTATGCAGTGTCAGAAAGCTGACTGGTAATAAGGCTGTGATTTCTCTGGAGTTTCTCTCTGGCACTCAGATCTTATCAACGACAGGTCGACGCATAAGGACATCTGTACGCCTTCCGCAGCGAGCCGCAAAAGGTTGCACCAGTATATCATGGCGAACCCTCTATTCGACATCTACTTGCAAGTCCTCGTCATTGCGCAGTTAGGTCTTCTGAAGGACCCGTCACCGAAGAAGATGCACCGGATTCTCATTTTTTTCGGACTTGAACCAGCAAATGCCAAGGACTTTCTAGAGCTGTTTCACCCGAAAGGAACCGCCGACGACAGCCCACTAAAAGGAATGATGCAACTGCATGCAGTATATTCCGATCCTTTACCGCCGCCGCTGCGGGACATCGAATTTCTCGCTTTAACTCCTGCCGCCATCGAGCTCTGGGAGCTTCAACGTAAGGAAATGGATGACCATGGTCTTGATGCAACACCACTTTGCATCCTTCAGTGGATTTCTACGCACAAAGACGTCATGCAAACCGGAGTAGCAAATTTGAGAATAAAATCTGGTGGTATGGATGTAGCACGTTGGCACTTGAAAGAGCAAACACGCAACGTGGCCATCCCGAATGCTTTCTCTGAAAACGCAATGGAAGTCTTCAAGACAAATTTTTCCATAAACGCAATCCTGGAGTACGTCGTCAGCTGAAATGCTTCCTCTACAATTCATGAAATGCTTTATTGACTCTTTCCAGATATCTGAATGCTCAGATTCGAACGGATGCAGAAAATCGATTGACCCTGCGTGCGCCCATGTCCAAAGAGGACAAGGAGGTCATCGTAGAAGCTGCCAGCAAACCCTCCAAAAATCACGTTCGACGACTCTTCTGTGATCTTCAAAAACAGAAAGCGCTGAGAGAGATTGCCTACAGGGAGGCTTTGCGATATTATATGAGGAAGGGTGAATTACCCGCCAAAGGCCATCCTCTAGTGTCTGCCACTAAGAACGACGAGAAGTATGAGCGGGTCAATGCGGTCAATGAGTTGATAGAGACAATCCAGTAGTGATCACTGCTTATATTGTGTATGTTCCTGAGAGACCCTTCGATATAGCACTTTGCGAACAGGGAACTCATCTTCGAATGCAGATCCATCGGAATTGTCGACAATCCTGTCCCAAGTCCCAGTGATACTGCAGATCCCTGAATTTGGAAGTCGGTGCCTGCGGGCCGCCACTTGGTTTTGGGAGCACGTGATTCCCGCCAGTATGTATCTCTTGGCCAGAAATTTTGTTTCCTGACTTCCCCTACCGCCCTGTGGCAATCATCAATCTCTAGACATCCAATATGATGAGCTTAGCCGATGCAGCTAAGCAACTCTCCAGAGATCTCGAACTTTCTAGCAGAGATATAAAGTCTCTAAGAAAGATGTTTCAGTGCAATAGTTGCGCCTATCCGAACTGTCTGACTGTTGGTCAGAGACTTGAGGACTCACAATTCAAGCGATGCGGAAAGGTACGCCTCACTCTACATTAACCACTGTAATTGTGCGAATGATTTTTTGACTGACAGTGCAAGCATGTGTGGTACTGCTCTAAAGAGGTCATATTACCCGTTTTCTCCAGGAATTGACGAATACTGAATGGTCCTCGCGCCAATTTCTTGCAGTGCCAAAAAGCTGATTGGTGAGAGACCAAAAATAGTTGGATTTACTTTATCTGACCGTAAGCCAAAGGCCGAATCACAAACGAACTTGTGAACCGTCCGAAACTGATCGAAAGAAGCTCGCTCAGTATTTTATGGCGAATCCGTTGCTGCATCTATTCATCGAAGTGCTCCTCGTCGCAGCCCTCAAAATTCTCGATGACCCTTCGCCACAAAACATGTTTTTTGCTCAGATGTGCTTTGGTATTGAGCCAGCAGATGCCAAGGACTTTTTGCGGCTATTTGATCCATCTGCCGTTGCCGACGACAAGCCCATGGTGGGCATTCCCCAGATTTTCAGTATTAGCTCAAGCAGGCTTGATGACGAGAAGAATTTTTCACAAGGCGAAATATCCCTTTGGCAACAGAAGCGAGAGGAAAGTAATGCAGCGGGGTATTCTTCGATGCCCCTCTGTGTTATGCAATGGGCGTTCCTGGACAATACAACGATCAAAACTATCTCGACCATAGTGGCCATTACACCGACCGCAATGGACATTGCCCGCTATCACACCATTCACAATAAACCCTTTGTTGTACCAAAGGTCTTTGTTGAAGAAAATTCACAAACATTCACGACTACTTTTTCTGTCAAATCTGTCACTGAGTAAGTCCCGTGCCGCCGCTCAGCGTTCAGGCTCGGTTCATCCAGATCCTTGTTTGTTTTGACGTTTAGGTATATCAACACCAGCATTCGTCAAGATATTAAGAATCAATGGGTGTTACGCACGTCCTTGTCGAAACACGAGAAAGAATCTATAATACTCGCGGCTCAGGGTAAATTCAGCGATGGTCCTCGTGAATATTTTGCCATGCTGCAGAGAATCAAAGCAATCGTTGAATCTACCTATCACGACGCCTATCGTCATTACATGGAATGCGGAGTACTCAGGGGTCATCCACTATTTCCCTTCAGACGCTAAAAGTCCCCCTTGTATCAGCAAATACGCAGCCGAACCTCGACGTCCGACTACCCTTTGTAATGTTTTTCGCTCCCGTGCACAGACTTACTACTCCCAGTGGCGGAGACACATAAATAGCACAGGACTTTGATTATGTTGATGCATCGTCGTACTTAACCAATAAGAACGAGTGCTGAGCGTTTTCACGCAAGGTAAATTTGATCATAAGATCATAAGTTGTATTCTACATAGACTTTTAAGAGGTTACAAGACATCACTTCTTCAATCGAGTTCATTCATTCCGAACTCTTCGTAGTCTCGCTGGAACAAGCTCTCATCGTCGTCACCGAAAAATTCCCGCTCCTCAATGTCTTCAGGCCAATCAACGAAAGAACGCGCCAGAACTTCCAAGTAGTCGTCGAACTCGCGAGTGGCTACGTCGGTGGGCGTGGTGGAGTCCGCGGGAGTCGACTGCACATCTTGAGACGGTTGGTCGACCAAGGCAGCTGAAGCAGCGCCTGCGTGATGGTGCCCGTGATGTCTGTGGGCGGTCGTTCCGTGCATGTGTCCGTGGCCGTGCTTATTGTCGTGGCCGTGGCCGTGTCCGTGTCCGTGTCCATGACCACGACCATGACCATGGCCATGCCCGTGTCCATGTCCGTGCCTGTGTCTGTGGGCCTTCTCGAATTTCTTGATCATCTTCTTGACTTTGTGATCGTATGCCCGCGCAAGAAGTTCTTCAAGATCATCCTCGGCGTCGACGTCACGAGCGAAGACTGAATCGTAGTCCTCCAAGTCCTCGCGGCCCATGAGACCAGATTTTTGTGCAAAGCCACCAACGGCGACGGCGCCCTTCAGGACCTTGCCGTATTTCGATCCTCCAGCGAGCTTCATGCCGAGCTTCAGACCCTTGAGTCCGTATTTGCTCAGGCCGTGAAGGATCTTCTTTGAAGGAAAGTGGATGTGGAATCGGCGTGCGTCAAGTTCATTGAAGTCGTCGAAGTCGCGCCTATAGCAAATTGAATTGAGCGGATCGTTTGAAAATATAATGAAATAAAACTTACGCGTCGATGTCCAAGATTTCGTCGTTCGACAAAGGAGCAGCGAATGCAGGAATGACCAAGAGGGCGGTCAAGGCAAGGGTGGCGTTAACTCGGACCATGATTAATCGTGTATGAGAAAATAGACTTGAGATGAGAGAGGGTAATCAAGATGGGATATGTGTTCAACACAATATCAGATGAGGCTTGTAGTGTTTGCTTGAGAGGACGAGAACCAGCTCGATGAGGATCTAAGCCGCAGACTACCAGGTATTTATCTCTTCTGGTATCACAGCTTCCAGGACAAAGTCCGCGACACAAATAGTCGGAGTCCACAAGGTATCTACAGCGGGAGAAGGACGTCAAAGTAAATCCCCATGGGTATCGGGGTCAGCACTGCTGGCGGAAACACGACCGCAGAAGGATCTGCGTTCAGGGAAGGCCTATATTTAGCTACGACGGATCACTTTGCAAAATGGGTTCCGCAACCGACACTCTAAATTGTCGCATGCTCGCTGACCTTCCTTCCTCGAATCAGGTTCAACAGGAATAGTTAAAGCAAGAGCTTCGGAGTACGCTCTGTGTAGACAAACCTCCTCAGATCACATTGTCTGTTCCCGACTGGAAAGTCTAAAATGAGAACGTGTAAGAAAAAGCACCCCATATGGTCTGGGAACCCGACGAACTCAATGACGCTTCTATGCTCGGGTTCAGATAGAACGACATCTCTAAAAGCACCTTCCTGTCAAGATTTGAAACTGTAACTCGTCAGGCCGACGAACATACACAGGTTCTTAGTAGGGCACAGACCGGCAATTCTGTCATCGCCTCTAAAAATATGCCCGGATCAATCCTTGCTCAATGGGGCAGGCGCGCCCGACAGGCACAGAAGTGCGGTCCAATGAGAGCTCATCGTCGCGTGCGCCGCTGAAGACTCATCGGACGGTCTTGCAATCCGAATCGACTGCCACGTCGGCACGCAGGCAAGGATTGAGGGACCGTCTTCTTGTCCGACTTGGCTCGAGGAAAAGGACGTTGAGGGCCAAAAGTATGGTTTCCAAGTGTTTCAACTTGATTGGATTATCCGCATGGTAAGATACGAAGAGAAAGCGTTATAAAGATAGTCTTGTCCAGTGTCAGATGTCAAGCAGTGTCTAGAACGTCGAACATCCCATAGGCGAAGTCAGCACCTCCTGACAATGCCCTGTCGCAGCTCTTCTTTTCTACAGACATGAAAACAAATAGAAAGAAGGAAACGTCAGAAAAGGAATGTCAATGCCACGAGCAATGTCCAGACACGTACCGATACTCAAACATAAACTGCACCCCAACAAAGAGACAAAATGAACATAGCACCATGAATCTGATCCCTTCCCAGGTCCCGAATAGTTGAGAAAAGAAGAACTTGACCCCATCTGTGCCGACCACGAAGCCGACCAGGTTTGCAGCCATCATCATCAGGATGTTCAGAACGCCTCCCACGGCGCAGACATGTCTAAACCACCAGTATTGGCCGTACTGGGTAAGCGGGAAAACAAGAGGTCAGCAGGGCACAAAAGAAGGGCTTGCATTCGGGGCGAATCACCTTCTTAGGCGGCAGGATGTATGTTGCTATCAATTCCGGGACGACGAACAGGCTGATGAGCCAACCCCAAGCCAGAAGGCGGAACGTCAAGTCGTGCCACAGGGCTACAAAGGAGAACACCAATAGAGTGTTCATGAGCACGTTCTTGGCGCCGCCTAGCGGGATGTAAATATAACTGTAACCAGTCAAGAACGTCAGCGTCATGGGGCGTGAGACTCAGGAGGCAACTGCATACCGGATGATCCAGAGATTATAACTCCTGTGCCAACTCCGCCAGAAACCAAAAGCAGAGTAGTTGTTCGCCATGCAGCGGACCATGTTCTCTGGAGGGTCTATCCCATCGAGCAGTGCCCACAGGCGGAAGAACCTCCACGGGATCAAGAGCTACACGGTCCAACGACACGTCAGATCACGAGCCGCGTTGGATGAAAGAAAGGGAAAACTTACCTTCAGCCAGACGATGATTAAGTTCCAAAAACCGATCATTGCGATTTCAGCTGGCGAATCGCCGACCCAGGCCTTGCGGTCTTTGATGGCGACCATGTACATGAAATGCAAAATGAACTCCATCGTCAGGAAGCAGAAGATAAACCGTATAAGATACATGATTTTGAAGCGTGTTCCGATTTTGAGTGGTCTTTTGTGCTATAGGGGCGATGAGCTGGTGGATCAAAAATATCTGTGATCATGCATACCTGCCACATGAAGTCGTTGAAGGTGATAATGGGGCCGGCGATGTAAAGAGGAGGGTATAAAACGTAGGCCAGATAATTGACTACGCTGTAATCCTCTTCACGATGAGAAACGGAGACGCGTTGCTTTTCCGAGAGTCTGGTTTCGGGCTGTTGAGAGAAAAAGGCGATTTTGCGTCAGACGACTTCTAACAAAGGGACAGGGACATACCTACTTCTGACACGTCAGACTGCCGACAAAACCAGTAGTGGTCCATGTTAAATGAGATAAGACGGAGCATCGTGATATTGAATATGATGTGCCACCGAGGATAAACGCCAGAGAACGAGTCCTAACAAAGATGAGGCTTAATACAGAAAGGAAGCTCTACGACGTACGAGGGCGGCTAAACCTGGAAGGATGCTGCCGAAGCGATACCCATGGAATATCTCGACACTGAACAGGACGGCACCATTGAATATCCATGTGAAAGTCGGCCCTAATCGCGATCCTCTGAACTTTCTGGCCAGGACAAAGTTTACTGTAAGGATCGCAAGAAGCTTGACGGCACTCGAACCATGAAGAGCAAGAATCATGCCTAATGACAGAGCTACTTCGAGAGGAATAAGATGGAGAGAGCTTGGCGATGCTCTTGTGAGGCGTTTCGCAATGTACTTGATGAGGAGGTACCCAAGGGCGGCATTGACGAGTAGCGGAACATTGTCACGAAAAGAGCGATATTGCACGTCACTGTTGTCCTGCATCAGCTCAGAGGCGGGCTTATGAATGGCAAGCCAAGTCACTCACGATGAATCGACCGAATAGCCACCCAGATGACAACCTCGACGCGTAGAACGGATAGTTGCGATGAGATGCTGTAAAATAACATGTTCAATTGCCTCAAAACTGCAGCTCACTTTGCGTACATTGACTGAGAGACACGGGTATCCATATCATGGTCGGAATAGCGAAAAACGCCACCAAGTAGTAGAGCCAGAATTCCGAAGAGTTCCAACGCGGAGGCGGGTGCTGCTCGTTTGCATTTGTGCTTAAAACATTGCCCTTGAAAGCAGATGGTATATGAACTGTTAATTGGGCAATTCCTCTGGCTTTTGGTGCCTCGACGGGGCTTGCGGGTCGGTCGGGTGTCATCAACGATATTGGTGGGTATTCTAGGGAGTTCGAAGGCGAATGGAGTGGGAGAACACTGTCATGATCCATTCTCATGGAGAACGATATCGCAGCATTGGTGGGAGGAGACACCGCTCAACGTCGCCAGAGACCACCGACAAATCAAATATTCGTAAGCAAATTCCCATGACCACAAGTTTTCAGGGAGGAATTGTCTCGACTGAACATTAGCAGCATCGATAAAATAAATGTTTATATGCCACATGAAGGCTGGTACATATTACCGATGTAGCTAGTGCATTACTGACAAATCTAACCATAGGTTCGAACAGAAAGTCCTCGGGTGGTCAGAATTTGAAAATTCAAAGCCTATGTAAATCAAACGGTCCGTCTGAAAAGGCAACTTCAAGCCTCAAGCCCGCCTCGAGAATGGCTCGAATGGTCGGAAAATGTTCCTCTCCCAAGGCACTGCCTGATTCTTTGTGAGAACCTTCAAAGACAATACTCACTTCGTGGAGGGGCCTCCTGTGAGGGTTGTCGTGTTCTTCCGGAGGTCCGAAGCTATCTAAAAGCAAACGCCAAGGGAAGATGTTGCTATCGCGATCCGAAATGTCGTAGCGATAATCGAACTGATCCTCGTGCATGAACGGGCTGTAGGAGCAGTACCTCGAGCCCAGATCGTATTTGAAGCATGCCAGGTTCGGAAGGAATGCGGGGCCCCTTCCCCCTGATATCATCCAGGTGCTAGCCAGACGCTTGACCAGCACATTCGCTGAGCCATTGAAGCCATCCGGTATGAGGAGTTCTAGATGTCGAAGGGATGGAGTACTTTCCAAAAACGCTAGTATATCAGATGGTTCGTGGTACGTTTCTCTGATACATAGCCTTTGCAGCTGACAACCGGAGGTGCGAAGCATCAGAGACAAGCTCCTGAGCTCGGGATAGTTGTTGTCGTCAATGATTTCTAGGTTGACAAGAGCCGGGAGCGCAATCTTGTGTAGTAGCATCTTTAGCGACAGACGGTCGAATTGATGGATGGTCAGATTCATCAACCCTGTATGGACGACGCGTTCGGCGGGCAATTCATGATCACCTTTTTGCGATGTCAAGGTCAATTCTAGGCTCTTCAAGCGTGATGCGCCACGAAGGACTTCGAAATAATCCTCAATGTTCAAATCATCCAAGAATGCTCTAGTGAGGCAGCTCCAGTCGATGGACATAGATTCAAGAGACATATGAGTCACCGCAACGTAGTCGGGCCTGATGACCGCGTTCTGGATCCGAAATATGGCTCCTTGACCACTGTAACGGCGGAAAGACGTGTTGATGTATCGGAAAAATAAGTTCCGGAGGATAGACGTCGAGGACCCATTGCCACGAAGACTCTGAATGACATTCAGTGGGACGTCCCTCAACTCGAGGGTTTTCCACCTGTGCGAACATGAATTGAGGACCCGGACCAAGGCATCTGTATCCACCAAAGAGTGGCGAAGAGAATCCTCGTCTTCGTATTTTCGATGATACAATAATAACGTCAAAGGCAAGTTCCCGGAGCGCGATATCCAGCCGCCAATAGTTTCGGCCTGCCATAGCAACTGAGAGTTCAGTCGAACAGTGACTGAAAGCCATAGACGAGGGGTTGACCACGCTATCCTCCTCCACTGTCTAGAAACAGCTCCAAGGAGCAGCGGTGTCTTCTCGTACTGGGACGTAGCACACGTGTCTGCGTCGTAAGAGAAGACGAACTCGAAAATTGTAGACGTGATCTCCGTAGGAATCCCGTTAGTGACAGGGTCAGGAATGTTGGCCATGGCGGAACTACAATTACATCAGAAATTCGTCTCCAACTCGAGAGTGGCGAGACGCCCTGACCTTGAGCTGCGCTGAATCCTGCAGTGCAGAAGCCGCTGATAAAACTAGGAGGAAAGAGGAAGTGAGGGAATTGAACGCCAGCTCTTCGTCGTCTTTTATGAACAGGACTGTGGCCCGCAACTAATGCACTCAATGCAGACGCGAGGCCAAAAAAACCCCGACGAGAAGCATGATGGGCCAGTGGCACAATATGGAAGATGCGTACAATGTTCGGTGCAAGGGCCAAGCGAGTCGCATCAGACTGTTGCCCAACAGTCGCACAATGGTGATTATGTGATTGGTCTATTCCTGGAAGTATCGCAGAGCCATGCAATTTTTCGAAGGCCAGGCCCATGCATTTCCAGTAACTCCATATAGTAAATGGGCCCACGAAGTACACAGTTCTTGTCCCTTGTAAGGAAAAGAGACAGTCAGAAGAAGTAGTTCAGGACAACAAGAATACTAGGGTATCTATTCTCTCGCGCCATCCACGACTACTGAGGTAAAACAACGTACCAACGAAGCAGACAACGAGCAGGAAAGTCAGAGAAGGATCAGAAGGCAACCAGCCGCGTGTATCAGTATTCGACAAAAATGCAGTTGCAGAGCGAAGACGGCGAAATAGCAGAAGAGAGCCCAGTCATTTCCCAAGGAAGCTTCCGCTCTCCTGGATAAGTCTCTTCTTGGCCGAAGTCAGATCATTATTCCTTTGATTAAGAATAACATCGTGCTTGTCCAGGTCGGAGTGCAGGTTTCCATAAAGCTTAACTTTGTCACTGGGAACAAATTCAGTATAACAGGGTCATCGCAGAGAGGAAAACCTTCAAAGTCGCACGTAACATAGTCCTTAACCTGGCAGAATTTCGTATCAGGACATTTTCCATGAGAGACGGCTACGTCTTTACTCACATAATCCAGAATCTTGCAATATTGCGAGGCGATCTCTGGTAGTTGAACCAGTATTTACTTCCGAGAGCAACGGATTAGAGGTAAAAATGAGACAAACCATTAGCGCCGGCCGACCATTCAGTCAGTGTGCAGTTGCTCCATTTATGGAATAATTGATCATATAAATCCAAATTTTCACGGACGAACAAGTCGGTATCCAGCCCAAGCAAGCTATCAAGCGCTGAAACGTCGCGCCGCTGAGGTTGCTGTGGGGACTGCATATGATAGCCAGGGTACTCCGCCCTAGAAGACGTCTGTCTGCTCTGTGGCCTACCTCGATGAGAAACCGGACTCTCGCGGACTTGTGCGTGAACAGAGCGGCGATCCATGGAATGCGAAAAACCAGAACTCGGTCTATCTTGAATTGGAGGCATGTCGATCAGGTTCCCGCTCTGCTAGCGCAAAAATGTTCACTGATGAGAAATTTTAGTTTAGTAAAAACCTTACGTTCTCTTCTGTACTTGTCGATACTTTCTGACGCTTAGGCGCGTTTTCATAACGGCGTTCATCGTCACCCTCCTCAAGCTGTTCAATCGTCCGCTTACGAGCAAGCGCATTCCATCTGACAGTGCCATTCTCCGTGACTTCATGATTAGAAGGTGCGCCATGGGGATCCACATGATGGGCAGACCCAACCTCGACAAAAACACGACGTGGTCCGACTTGATTCAAAGGCGCATTAAATTTAATACTCGCATTAGACGTTTGCAAGAAGGGATCGATTGTTGATGCGTCAGCAAGGCCAGAATTTGGAGAAAGCCTAGGGTCATTTTCGTTGTTGGTGCCAGGAAGGTCGACGAAAGTTGCAGAATTTGAAGCAGAGGTGGATATATGCGCGTTCTTATCAGAGTAGGGTCCATCAGAATGACCCGCAGAGGGGATAACAGAAGAAGGGTCCGTGCTGGCAACAGCGCCTGGGATTTTGAAAGCACCATTGTTCAGAGAAGGTCTAGCTTTGATCGAGAGAAGATTCGAAGCAGGCTGAGCTGGGAGTCTAGGAGTAGGTTGGGCGATGCTCTGCTGCTTGTCGAGTCTAGAGAGGGCTTGTAGGACCTTGGAAGAAGAATGAGGATCGGCAGTTCCAGGCCTCACGAGCTCGTTCTCTTTGCTAGACGCGTCGCCACTATCTGGATTGGACTTCCGTTTCCTGATACCGCCGAGTCCTGATGGAGCCAGCATCTTCTCTGCGTTCTGAGCCACGGCGTTCAAGCTCAAACGTCCTTGCAGGTGTCCATCAGCACCAGCACCAGCATGCAGAGGGTTTGTGCTGTCTGGAGCGAAAGTCAAAGGCCGAGACCCAGCATTCTTCTTCGGTCCTGGCCGATTAGATGTCGGGAAAAAGGGCTGTCTAGCGCTCATAGCGTGTTAAAAAGGGGGGAGCGGTATGAATACAAATTCAGCACACTCTGTTGAGTGCAGGCGATGAACCAGAAGTCGTGACAAAGCGCACACCGCAGAAGGGCTTAGGGGATGCTTTGAACTTCGAAGTCCGAACGAGACTCCGCTTGGTCACCCAGATCACTGAAAGCGCTTTGGCCAAATCGCATTCAGGTAGAGTAAGTACAGGTACATTCGATGTTGAGAAAGGTCATGGATGGAGTAGGGGATGAATTAAAATTTATTGTTCGAAAGATCTGTCAAAAGTCCAACTTCCAAATCAGGCCCATTATCATGATATTCAAACGTAGTATCTATGCGGTATATAAAATCCGTCATGGACTAATAGACGTACTAGAATTTGATTTTAACGGAAGAAATTAGATGGTTAAGTATTGTTTACGTTCTTTTTCACAATGGATTAACTTACAATGAATTCCTCGTTCTCCAAGTCTGTAAGGTCATCAAAGGCACGCCTTCCCGTCTCAGCCGCCCCTGGAGTCGGATTAGAGGTGAGGTGCAATTCCTCTACATTCGCTGCGCTGATCATGGAATAATCGACTATGCAGGCAGCTGCCCACGTTCGAACGGAAACAAAGTGAGTCAACGGACGAATATTATGGTGAACAGTGCTCTTACCCTTCCCTTTCCTAACACGCCTCCCCTCGTTCCATTTGTTCAAATATGCCAGATATGCGACTGTCAGCAAGACCAAGACGCCACATGTTCCATAGCATATCAGCATCGCAACAATTCCTAGACGAAAATAAATGCAGTGACGAGAGTGCTCTAAATAGTACCTACCTTTGCGATAATATGGCATGTCCTTGGATGAGAAAAGTAGAGGCCCAACCTGCAGAAGAGACATCAAATAAGCATTAAAATTCAACTGCACATCAAAGCAAATATACACTCACGATATTTCCAGCGAACAAACCCATCATTGTTGCGGCCGTAGTCTACAAGCAAGCCATGAGGTATATTCAGCAATCCCTGAAATATAATCGAAAGAGCTTACGGCACTCTTCTTCGTGTGACCAGCAACATTGGAAGCTTGCCAATTGACGATAGTGGTGTTGATGAGTTGAAATGCGGGCATCAAATAATACGCGAAGAGCAAGAGAGGCAAATCATCAGCAGAACGACCCGCTTTGAGAAGGATGACTGTACAAATGGATCAGCACTACCATTTGTTTAGTGGTGGTGAATTTTTTCAAACCGAGGGCAGTTATGCAAAGCAATAGAGCTCCTATCAAAATGAGAGACTTCAAGCTGAATCGCCGATTTAGCCACTGTAATGTGTGACATTACGAAGGATATATACTGGGATAGCTTTGCTACTCACGAAACCAACCCAGATAACAACAACCATTATGACGCCATAGGGAACCATTAACAACATTACCCTGTCACTTTAGCTGCAGGGTTAGCCAAACAAAGTATCGAGTCCGATCTCATGGGATCGCTCACCTGCTGTAGCCAAAGCTCTTGAGTATCAAAGGGGCAAATGTGATCCAACCTCCACTAGCAGTCGCAGCCGCAAATTCGATAGTAGCCCAACACCAGCTTTTTAGGTCGAATATCATTTCGATAACTTGCTTCATCTTGAAAGATTTAGTCTCTAAGCCCTGCTGATTGGCACGTAGGCGCTATCAAGGATGAAGGCGTCGTCACCTACTAGACATAAGGAGTAGGATGAGAACCGCACAAACCTCGACTGCCATGACCTTTTCTTCCGTTGTCAAAAACTTGCAGCGAACAGCATTGTCCGGGAATATAGAAAACCTGAACGCCGAACTATCAGTATCGCGAAATTGCCAAATGAGGTGAACTGACGACAAGAGTCCAACTAGAAAGGTTATACCACCCAGAATAATATAGACGAGCTGATACGGATAAACGACGTTCGATTTGATGTGTCCAATCCCGTACACAAATAGAGGTCCGAGAATATTGGTCCATCCAGTCGTTGAATAGAAGCCTTCAGAAAGACTGCATTGAGACGGCTCAACCAAGGGGCAATAAATATTAGGGTTGCTTACAGGCAAGACGAAAACCTTGTTCATGCCTCCGATACCAGATTTGCACGATGAGGATGAATGACGCCTGCAGTGAAGCTTCGAATGCACCAAGCTGGATTATTTTGAGCGGATTAACACAGATCACAGCCAACCGAAATCAAACATGCACTGACGAAAAAGCGACCAAACAGGAGACCAAGAAAGTTCTTTGCGGCGCCAGAGCATGCTAATGCTATTCCCCAGGCCGTTACAATAGAAGGAACGTATATTGATAGCCTGAACTTGACGAGGAAATATGCAGAAAGGGGTTGGAGGGCCAACTGCGCAATACTGGATTACAACAGTGTTAGCTCGATAATTGAACAAGATACAAGATACTCGTATGAGACTTACTAAACAATAGAACCGAGGAGAGAATAGTCGTCCCCTGTGAGATCTGCCTCGCTAGCAATCCCAAAAACGGAGGTGAAAGCTAGCGTTTGTTTGTCCAGATCTGGGTTAGAATATGAGCAGCGTCCAGGACATCTATATTGAGGAGGGAAAGCTTACATTGCAAAAAGTATATACAGAACATCATGGGCATAAGGCTAGAGAAAAAAATCATCTCATTAAGCCATGACGATTCGAGAATAACTATCATAGAAGGTTCAAGATTTGTGCTTACTGTCGATCAATTTTGCGTACTAGCAGGGCGTCCTCCTTGGCACTGATGAAATGCGATGGCCTCCCCTGTGTGGACAAAAGGTCAAGAGCTTCGTCCTTTTTCTCCTTTGCATTTGCGCGGTCCGAAGCCTGTCTGTCGTTGCCAGTGTTCTCAACGCCGACAGACATACAGGCCTTTTCATCTTCAGTTCTGACTGATGAGTCGGAGTACGTACGCTGAGGAGATGGTCGCATCATGGCCCTGAATGGCACAGTCGATGGTCGACTTTGGGGTGACCCTTCTTATAGGCATTTAGCGTGCTTCGAGGTCCAGAACATGTAAGAGCTATCATGTAAAGATCGGATACGCTCTTGCTCTAGGCCGCGCACTTTGACTCTAAAGGAGGGAAGAAGTAAGCAGCGCAGATAGGCTAATCGTGCGGACTCTACTTCATTTCGCCCCTTGCACAGCAGCATCAAAACCCTGGACGGAGATTGCCTCTCGACAGTGGCCTTGACCAAAGCAAGACTGACCCGCGTGATAAATACACAGCAGCTAGTTTGGTCCTTTGATATATGAGACTGTAGTGAAGGTACAGAAGCCTCGGAGGACAAGCTAAACGCCCCGCAGCATGAAGAGTATGGGATAAGAGACTCTTATTGTGGTCCTTCTGTCTGCAGCTTTTGGAGAGATCCTTGGATGATAAAGCGGTAGTAAATTATGCTGGATCCGACATCTAGAGGATCGAAATGGGGATAAGTAGCACACAAAGAGAGACGAGTGCCTAAGAAAGTGTTCTCTAGTTGGGCACCGTGTTCATTTGAAGGTGATAGAATGACGCAAGCATTTCAGGGCCCTGAGGTCTTTTCGGATTGGAAGGTGAGGTTGAGATGAGAGATTGGGAACGAAAAGGTGTCGATCCTGAGAGTACACCATGAAGAGATGTAACACCGAGAGACAGGATCTCGCGAAGATCTCGCACCGATGGAAGAGAGCACGAATTTGAGTTCGGGCTCCGCGTGAAAATCGAGCAACTCCGGTCGCGGTCCGCTGACCTCCCATTTGGAACGATCTGAGGTGTTGACCCGAACGTGCTTCATGTCAGGATTCTTTTTCTTGTTCTTCCATGTGAAGCATGGAATCCAATATTCACGAGTCTCGCACTGGAAATGGGATATCTAAAGGTGCGCTGGTGCATGTCTGAGAAGTGACATTACATTGACAACCCTTGGCCTTAGAACTGTATGACGAGCTTGTGTTCTACTTCAAATATGCATCATCAGCGTATTGTTTTGTCTGCCCGCGTCCGAATGGCAATCATTTTGTAGCAGAGGTATGTGTGTACGCTATCCCACGCTGGCTACTGCCTAACGAAGTGATTAGTTGTCAAACGCCTTGACAGATACTCAAGGATTCGTAGCTCGCGATGAAAAGCGAAAGGAGATTGTCGTTTCATTAAGAGGAAGGTTAGCAGCACTTCGCGACGCTCCTATACACGCTAATGAATCAGACAGCGCCTCTGTGACTGACATCCTGCTCGATAGTCAAGTTACGCTAGTCCCGTTCATTTCTCCGGGTGTAAAATTGCCTGGTAAGATGTGTTCTATCATTTCTGCGTTGCTGGTTATGACTTTTTGCTTTAGGAGGTGCGAAAGTGCACAGTGGCTTTCTTCTGTCGTGAGACGATCTCTTAGAAGTAAGATTATCGCGAAGCAAACC
This sequence comes from Gymnopilus dilepis, assembly GCA_002938385.1. Lineage (NCBI taxonomy): Eukaryota > Fungi > Basidiomycota > Agaricomycetes > Agaricales > Galerinaceae > Gymnopilus > Gymnopilus dilepis. The sequence goes on from NHYE01005563.1 coordinate 27,462, forward strand.
CTCTTCTGTAGCTGGGACGCGTTGTCCTTACAAACCCTTTTCGTCGTGGGCAAGGGGTTGGAGAAGCACCCAGGATATTCGGTCGTCACCACTGGACACTCTCTCGGTGGCTCAATTGCTCTGCTCGCCGCCGTTACGCTGCAGCAGAACTTCAAGGCTACGTGCGTCCTTAGTGACCCTGTCAGAATTCATGTTTTACCATGGTTTTAGTAAGACCAGGACATATTCCTATGGCGCACCAAGAACTGGCGTAAGTCCTTTTTTCTCGCGTGCACATAAAGCCCCTAAGGTCTAGCTGTAGAACAAGATTTTTGCCGACTACGTCAATGCAACTTTCGCAGAGAACGCATGTCGAGGTCCGTACCTCTTGTTCATGCGCGTCGTATATTTGATCACATCGTCACTGCAGTCGTCCATGGTAATGACGGGTAAGCTTTATATGAACTAAGAGCCATTTCAGCACATTACAAGGGTCATGTACCCAGAGTGCCTACCATGATACCTACCCTGCTTGGTTATCACCACCACGGCAAGCCATCCATTCGCTGATGCTTCCTGTCAGGCTGATAAATGGCTGGTTCAGGGATCGAATATTGGCAATACACTCACCCCGAATCAGAGGAAACGACCAAGAAATGCAATCCAGAAGGCGAAGATCCAACTTGCTCGGCGTGCATTCCTTCTCAAGGCGTTACCGTGGACCATACCAATGTTCGTGTTCTCGAAACACTCTCATTAGCTGCCTGGCTCACATTTTGTCCCAGTATTTTGGAATATTAGTCACAACACCCTTCTGCTTGTAGGCAAGGCAGTGAACCTTGCCGGTCAGTCTTGTTGGGTATTCATTCCTTCTAGATTGTCCATACATGACATGTACAATAGTTTTAATACAAATATTGCAATTATTTAAATACTAACTTTCAAAGCAAGATGTGGGCCCACATCCCCAAGCTACCGCCTCACCCCCAAATGTCTGATCAAAATCCAGCAATCCTCGAACTCCTTCGCCGCGACCCCTGACTCTCCTCCTGGCTCTTCAACAGACTCATCAACCTTTTCTGCTCCTCCTTCTGCGCTGGATCCTCATACATGACGCGTATGGAGTTGTGCTCTGGCCCTTGTCCGCGTCGGCTGCCCTTGCCAATCACACTGTCATTGGTGTTGTCATTGAGCTGATCGGGGTAAGCATCGAACGGGTTTACGCCGCCGTCAGCTGATGGTGACGCTGGGGCTGCTACTGCGTATGCGGCTGCTCCAGCAGCGAGACGAGTGGAGCGTTTACGGACGGGAGGTGCTGGTGCGGGAGCTGGCCTTTCTGCTCCGATCAGCATATCGGAAGGCTGTCGCGATTGGGGCTAAACACGAGAAAAGGGCCCATCAAGATCGTGGCTGCATCTAAGAGAAGAAATCGACGGACCTTAGGTCTTTGCGGCCTGGCTTTCTTGCCTTTCCTTCCTCCCTCGCCTGCACCACCACCGCCAGCAGCCCCTCCTTCAGCTGCACCAACACCCCCATTTTCCTCGCCATCAGGAGACGGTCTCTTGCCTAATAGAGAGGTGATGCTCTCCTGAAGTGCTTTAGCAGCTTCGTGAGGGATCTTCACGGGCGATATCGAGCTACGACTGCTTGTCCGCTGCATAGGCATCCGCACGGGTGAAGGCGAGGCTGAGGATGGTATGCGTTCCCTCTGGTCCCGCTCGGGGACTTGTTGATAACACGATGGTTGACGGATGAATCCAGAGCTGCTGCTACTTCCGCTTGCAGCAGCAGCACAGTCTTGTTCGAGGTTGAGCACAGTAGTCTGGCGCCGTTGTAAGCTGTTGTTACTTCCCTGACCCTGGATATGAATATAGCTCTCTGACGCTTGGCGGGGACCCTGGACAGGGAGTGAGCGGACAGAGGCACCGGGAGTGATGAGTGATGAAGGGTGTATGAAAGTCGATTCGCCGCCCAGGAGCCCATTTGGTGCACCGAAAGACATATCGAATGTTTCAGCATATTCTTCAGACAATATAGTGGTAGGATGGCGATCTATCCCTTGGGATGTCTTCCGGGGTGTAGAGACATTCAGCTCAGATTGGATATCTGCTGGCACAGTAAATTTGTATACCAGCTGAAAAAAGCAAAGGAAGAAAATGCACCTTTTGTGATGTCGTTCATCATGTTCCCAACCTCAACATTCATCGCATCATGGGTTCCACGATGTCGAGACCTGGATACTTCTGTGCCGCGATCAACAGCTTTTCCTTTCCCTTTTAGATCCTTGCTCGACGGTGTCACAGGAGCAGGTGGTGGGACGTCAACATCCATTGCATCTTGCGCTACAGCAGGCGCACACATGCGCGCAGCTGCTGGCTCGGCTGCAGCAAGGGGTGGACCAGTAACCAGGTAACAGTCCGCCTGAGGAATGTCCCCAGTCTGCGCCATGGCAGCGAGGAACTCCATACCAATGACTGGCACTCCGACTTTCTGCGCCATGTCAAATTTTGCGCCAGTCCCTGACGGGCAGAGCAGGTGTGTTGTACGGCTTGTGAACGTGGTTAGTTGTGTGATGCCTGCAGGAATGGTCAGAATAGTGTGGCATGATAGAAGATGCAGTAGTACCCAGAGCACGGAATAGTCGTTGTAATCCTAAAGTCTGAGCGTGGTCAAATCCGGACAAGGTGACAAACATATCTTCAGCACCTGTGAACGATGCCAATGTCAACAACATGAGTAAATACAGAGAAGATGGAAAAGCTCACCAGGCACTGGTGTCTGGATGGCCAGTGGCCGATAGGTGACATGCTCTTCAAATCCGCATATTCGCTCCTCGAATATACATCGTTCAAGCCAGCACTCCGTGCGGTACTTGGCTCTGACGACCTCGTCCTCTTCATCACGGAAGAGCTTGCTCCCACTGTAAGGCGCAGTCAAGGAAAATGAGTCACAGGTCTACAGGAAAAGTATTCAGAAGAGACCAACCTCACTAGCCGGACGACAATGTAGTCGACATCCTCATCAGGATCGGCGGACATTCGTCCGCCATGCTGCTCAACAGCTTGGCGGACGTTTGGGCCTTTAGCTTCGCCTAAAGCGCGGATTGTCTTCCCAGCGAATATCTGCGGGAAAGACGCAGGCCCTGAAGTCGAAGATGCCACTACAGGTTGAGCATTCTGCTGTGGCAGCCTAGAGGGCCCAGCCTCGCTGTTACCGGCAAAAACGGCGCTAGTCGTGGTCGTGCGCCGGAAAGGCAAATGACGCGATGAGCTCGCCTCCTTTGATGAGACAGCAGGAGCGAACGAGTTAGCTCGCCTAAACTGTGATATGATGCTCTTCCCCTCGTGCTCAGGCTCAGGCTGCTTGAGAGGAGAGATTGCAGGATGCCGTGCTGGTAAACCATCTTTCCGCGTCTCGGCGGCAGCTTTAGCTTTTGACGGACTGAGTATGACTTCGCCGTCCGTCACCTCATAGCCACGCCTTTGGAGGAGGCTGCCCCAAAGCTGTAGTGTGACGTTGGGCAAGACGTTCACGAATGCTTGTTCGTCGTCGGCTTCGTCTGCACTTTTCGGTCCAGCTTTGCTGAGCTTGGTGGGTTGATCAGGCTGGACTGCTGAAGATGAGGGGATTTCGTCATGTTGAGAAGGAAGGTCTGATGATGGCGGCGGGGGAGGACTGCTCAGAACTTAAAACAACGAGAATTAGCTGACTGTGACAAGAGTTCAATTGGACCAAAATACCGCTTACCTTTTCGCTCAGGACGTGGCCGGCGGACTTGGTACTTGGCTTCATCAAACCGCCCTCCGAAGTCCAGTGAGTCCCAGAACCATTCCTCCCAGACGAGGTGAATCTTCGCCTCTCCTCGAGCATTAAATTTCTCTGCGTACTTCATCTTGTCCGTCTCCTCGTCGCCAGAACATAGCAAGTGGGTGACGCGAACGGGACGTTCCAGATTCTTGACGTACTCTCCTGCCTGTTCTGTCACAAGCTGGCTTATTTGATTACGACGAGCCAAGTCCTTGATTCCTGAAAGGCAAATAACAACGCCGGAAAATACGGGTAGTCGATGTTCTCGTACACTCTACAGAAAACGTCAGTGGGTTAACTGAAGATAGCAGGTTGGGTCGCACACCTTTGCGACGTCGACATCGTCTCCTCTAAGCCAAATTTGAAAGCTTTCAGTGACCCAGGAGGGTTTCATTATAGGAATTTTCCGTTCCAAGGCACACTAGAAGAATGTGAGCAAGGTTGTCGAAAGTAGATGACGTTTATTTCTTCTAACCATATATTTTGCTCCTCCATGTTCGCTGGCAACCAGATGAGTGACTCTGTCCGTGAAAGCTGGAGGACATGTTGCTCCCAACTCCATAGCCTGCTTGAATATTGTAGGCTAGGAAACATCAAGATAGGTCCAAGCCCTGGGCAACCACATGGCTCACCTTGTCCGAAATTCCTGTAGCGCATATCGAGAATCCTCTGAAAGGCCTTGGACATGAATCGTATATTGTTGTGTCGTCGCTTCCCGGCTGAGTATCTTGAGCCAAACAGCTCTCATCCGTTAAACGGGAAAACGACCCTTTCTCCGCTGGTCGAAGTTTGACATTAGGTACCTAAAGGCCATATAAATTACTGCAACCTGGACTGAGAAAGATGAAGATATGTACCTTGTGTGACTTGTTGGTCCGCCGCCTCATCTTGTGTCGCGTCGTAAACAAGGAATTTGGAGCTGCTAGGCGCCACCATCGTGTTTAGGGCCGGTTTAATCGCGACCCAGTCGCGTCAACAAACATTGATCACGCTTTCATCACAACCACCACCATGCGCTTCGCTTGCTGAATAGATTGAACCCCATCCGCCTTGGAAGTTGGAAAGTCGAAACTTTGGGCTAAGCCAGCATCCCATTCCTCATGTCTGAAGTGTCGCCTTCTCTTCCACTTTGGCCCTCCGTGTCTGCCGTGATGTGATGTTGAGCTTCTCTCGCTGGAAGTGAATACTTGTCAGCCGCTAGGACGCCTCATCAAATCGATGTCTTGACTTACGTTGTGCAAACATGGTGATTTTAAAATTCTAGGCCTCACGTATCCTCCTCATGCAAAGCCATGATTATCCATTCTATGGTCGCAGTCTTTTGTAGTCCGGTCACTGCATGCGTACGTTACCTTTCTTCTCCAGGGGCTGATACAGGACTGAATGTACGTATGCAGATAGCAACGGTCATCTGAGCCCCATGGCCAGGAGATCAAGTTCAAGGATCGTGGATTCAAATCCCATGGGGCAGTGATACAACAAAGTGAGTATTAAATAATGATACAATTCCAAATGGCAGAGGTAAAATAAAATCCTAGAACGAAAGGCTACGGAACGAGTGTTTGTTTTGATGAATGAAGAATGCAACCTCTTAAGAACGAGCGTCTGGATGGATGGTAAACGGAGGAGCTCCGGATTCATCGGGAAAGGTGAAATTTCACCGCAACCCGACGTCACCTCCAGTTGGGGAGAGGGACGCATCAAATAGCAAAAGCGCATCAAACTGAATTTTTGATCGGAGAATGACCCAATCAATCATGAGCGGTGCTCCATGCGTAAGGGTACGGACGGGGAAGTGTGTTCCAAGACATCCAGCTCACTGAGGCTGCAGGAGTGTCCCTCGGCGAACAGGTTCTAATTTGGAGGGGGCGCTAGGCTTACGAGGCCCGCTTGGAGGAGGAATACTTGAAAGATGGCTCCTCGACACCGACGTTGGGCTGAATGAAACATCCTGAGTATGTCCTCTGGATGATATTGTTGGACTACGAGGGCCTTCCGATAGCATAGGAGACATTCTTCCTCTCAACGTCCCTTCTTCTGTCACATCGCGACTGTGGTCAAAGTCGTACGTCGTGAACGACCCATGTGCAACGTTGGGCAGGGCACGCATAGGCATGACCTGCTCGCCCATTCTGCTTGGTGTCGAACCAGTTTCCACAGGCGAAATTGGAGGCTCCTCAACATGGTTCAACGTAATCATCGGGCCTGCGTCAAATCCGAATGGCTGTTCGAGTGACTGCGCCTTGGCCCACCCAGCACTCTTGTTGAGCTCCTGTCTCCGTCGAGCCAGGAAGAAGAAGAGGAAAAGGAGAATGAAGAAGGACAAAGCGCCGAAAATGCTGCCGAAGGCGATTGTGACTTTTTGGTAGGTCGTGTAGCCTGTGCTCACGCCCGCCAAAGCGCCAGAGAGAGGAGACTGGGTGTTTGGACTCGGATCGGCAGCCGCAGGAGCTGTGGTATTGGTGACATTCGGCGCGAGCTGAGTGGTTCTGAAGCCTCCCATGTCAGATGAAAATTGACCAGAAGATGATAGGACTCACATCACTGCATCAACATTCAGCGTCGAGCTGCTTGTCCCAGGTAGCAGCTCTAATGTATGCTGGGTGTTATTGAGGTCCGTCTGCTGCCAGACTATTCTGGTGTTGACAGTCTTGTTGATGGGTTGCCCAGCCGTGGCGAGGTTGATGTCCTGCGAGAGGACTCCGTCCAGCCTGAAGCGCATGGACTGTCCTTGAAGAGGCGGCGAGACGTAGTACACGGCAGTCCCTATCCACCACCTTGAGCTCTTTTCTGGACTAAGCGTCTTAGGAAGCTCACCTGTGAACGTTATGTTCGCAGAAGGACCGGGCCCGCCATGGGTTGTACAGTTTCTATACGACCCCAGAAAAGCTGTTTGGTTCGTCGTTGTCCATCCCGACCCGTTACAGTCAGGCGGCGAGTAGGCGAACAGTGTCGAATTCCCGCTATCGATGGTGACGTTCTGCCAATTCTGACCGTTCATGGTGGCTGCTCTCTTCTGCCCAGGAGTTGGGGCACACCCAGCAGAGGCGAAATGTCGGACCTGACGCCGATCGGTTGAGTCGTCGATGTCTAGCCCTCAATTGTAGGTCGTGGAGAGAGCACTAGCTTCCTGCTAGCTCTAAGGATCGACAGAAGAGGGTGAGAACGGGGATGGAGAAACAGCGAAAGCCTCTGGTAGGGTTTTTTTGATATATCCGTGTCCCCAGGGCCTCAAACCTCCAAAGAACCGCATGGTCGCTGTCGGTACCCCACCGCAGAGAGCCGCGCAGGTGACCATACGGTGCAAAATTACAGGGGGCGGCTGTGAGAGGGATCGTCCTAAGAATAAAACATGTCATCAGATCTCATCAAACTCAATCAAAACGCTTATTCAATCTCCTCTTGACTGCCTATCAGGACCCTGCCCAGCTTCCTGCGGCTGCAAGGAACCATATTTTGAGAGGCAAGACGCGCAACAGCTTTATTCCAACCAAATTTTGTTCTCTGAAATCTCGTCAAAGCTCATTGCGACATTTATGCATTCATTCCTGGCAGCCTCCAAAATGACACTGCATGCCTGCGATTGACACAATTCCGCGCTTGAGGTCCTGAAACGGGACCTGGCTCCGTACCCCATACATGGACACAGGATCGGAGGTAATTTCCCGCCTTGGACCTTGGCAAGACCGCACTTTGTTCTGTCGACGTTGTCAACGAGTGTTAACGTCCCGAAGATGACGACTCAAAGTCCCTTTGATTAAATTGTAGGTGCCGAGTCGTACCCAGTCTATTTAATATGATCATGACTGGCGAGGAGCCTCAAAATAATTTTGGACGCAATAATATAGAATACACGGATTTCTGGGGGTTTTCTGACCTGCTCCTTGTATCAGCGGGGCATCCTTCTGTCAGATGAGACGTCGCTTATGTTTTGGTCTGTGTTTGGTTTGAAACGACATCGGGAAGGTAGATAATCGAAGTAGTGGACGACCTACACTCCGGCCTGCCAAGTGGCGATTACAAAGCTTTTGGTTGACGTACGAATGCAAGTAATGTCAAAACGATGTGAAAGAATAGGCCACCGACGCAAAGTTACCTCGATGTACCGCTGCGGGGTAGGATCACTGGGGTTGTTGGCACAGATTCATACTTACAAGGCGGATCTTATCTTATCGACCACGTTTACTTACGTACGTCTTGATCAACGAAGATTACGTAACCGACTCAACAACTTTTCTCCCTTCCCTCAACTCCCCCTCAGGCCCTACAGAAATGGATCTACTTGATCAAAATTGGTCTTAGAAACATGGAATGGGAACGAAAACTCCTTGCTTCCGCTTCCAACCTCTTTCTGCTTGCTTTCCTGTCTCCCAATGTGAAGCCACGTGGCGGCACCGTGTTGTCTGTTTTGTTCATCGTCACCGTGCATCAATGCTAGAAGGAGCTCGAGCGACTGCGGACGCCAAAAAATGCTCCTTATCAGATAACGCAAAGGAAAGCAAACCAGCGTCGGTTTCTTCCTTCCCACCACAATGCACCTCACGCCACCGGCTGTCCTCCTCCTTGGAATATTGTGTGTGAAGGCTGCGCCAGGTTCTTCCAGCCAAACTCTTTTCAAGAGTACTGTGCCGGCTGCAGAAAGCCTAGCTAATAATAACACTCAGTGGGACCTAAGCGCTGGTCCTCCGAGCAACTCAAGCAGTAACTTTATCTTCGCCACCTTCAGCTCATTTTTACAACACTGGCCGAATACGAAGTACAGAAACGGTGCGTACGTTACGTCCGATGGACCGAACACTTTCTCATATTTTGACACCAGGTCACAATCTCGTGCTGGGTGTAATTCCTGTCGGTTCGCTTCTCTATCATGGAACGTTCAGAAACCAAATCCCAAATACTCCAGAATGGACGGCTACAGACCCAGAGCATTCCTACATGTTTTGTAGAAACCTCGAGTCAGACACTGGCTGCTGGCATTTGACTCTTGCGGCGACGCGTCCCCTCAAAGTCCTGTACTTTGACGGCAGCAGTGCGGCCAAGATGGACAACGGACCCATGGACAGTCAAGACCTGGTCATTTGGAAGGAGGTCAGGCCAGAATGGTCATTCCGGGAGGGAGAAAGGATAGCCCGTCTGTGCGAGTGGGGAAGTAAATATGGAATTGACGGGTTCGTTAGGTGAGAACCAGCAACGATAAGTTTAAGATGGCACCAAGCTAATCATTCGATCTCTTAGGATGGAAATGGACTTGTAAGTAACGTCTCTACCCATTTCCAGACTCTCTCAATCGCTGACCTCAATCAAAAGCGAAGTCATGCTCTGCGATTTCCGTTCCGGAGTTGAAGTAGTTTCTTTCTTGAACCTCGTTCCTGCTGCCCCCGTGATGAGACGGCCCAGAAAAGAACCTTTGCCGTCCCGTTCTCCACTCACAAATGCTCACGATGACGCCTCTTCAATTTTCTCGCTCAACTCTCACGAGCTTGAAGCGGAAATTCAACCTCCAACAGATGGTCCCAAAGGTCCCTTCTCCGCTGGTTCCATGGATTTCCGAGTTATGGAAGCAGGAAGTTGGCATAACCACTTTCCCGGTGACCCTCGTTTCCGACTAGACTACTCCCGCATCGTCTCATTCTATGACCCTGTCTTGTTCCCAAGTCTGCAAGCTGCCCGGCAAGGGCAAGCAAGGCTGGATCACCGGTTGGATAAAATTAGCCAAGCTGACGTTGACACCCTATTTTCGCAACTCGACAAGGTTCTGGAGGGCTGGCAAGGCCTTCCAGCTGAAAGTGGCATTGAATGGCAGAATATCATCCGAGTCATCACCGACCGTTACGCAGAACGACTAGAAATTCTGCACTACATACTCAATTCAACCTCTACGACATATGGCCCTTTGAAGATGGCGTATCGTCATCTGTCAAGTATGGTGGCTCCTTACAATCTGTTGTCCGCTGCCCCTCCCTCGAGTAATTATACAGGAGAAGAAAATCGATACTCCTGGGCTTCTCCTGTCTATGAGCTCTGCGCCACCACCCACACCAAGGCCTTCGAGAGTCCCGGTACGGCGTCAAAACTCACACATTCTGAACGACTTTTGTTGGGCGCTTTGAAAGACGTGACGAAGGAGATTTGTAGAGTCGTGGTCGGACTCTGGGCAGAAGGGAGGGAAGCTGGTCTTGATCCCGTCCCAGGGGAAATGGGGGAAACCCTAGTGTCGCACAACTTGACAGCGGAAGGCTGGAAGGAGAGGGTTGAGGCGCTGATGAAATGGCTCGACTGGAGCTTTTGGCTGCGTTGCCGACCCGCCTGTTCATACGAGGTGAGTAGTATGGAGTTCTCGTCCTGCTGTGAATTCGTCTTCAAGCATGATCTGATGTTCATTATTACAGGAAATGTGTTACTTGCCCACATGGCCTTGGTTCCTCAGACGGCAACCTAGGTCCATCTTTCTGCGTACCTGGATGTGGCGCAACGGAAGAGGAGACGACGCGGAACAGAGTGATTCTAGTGATGCTGCTGGATTTATAGATGGCCAGAATCAAGAGGAATGGGTTGATCCTCAGCCAAGATGTGTTCGCCGAGTCGAACCTGTTGACTTCTGGGATACCTGGGGGCCACAGTAATGCGCCCCGTTGATGTTCTTGTGTAGAAGTATAGAATTGAGGTCGTTGGAGGCTGTTTCGAAGGATAGAATATATCTGAGTTATACACCACATGGACGAGCGGAAGGTGCCGACTCGACGACATTGACAGTCGCAACTGGCAAGTTACCACTTTCCACGGTACACAAATGATAGTTATGACTCGATTGATAAGGGAGCAAAGGAGTCCGTCCTCCTTAATCCCCCGTCATGCTCAGTAAACGTCCAGGCTTTTTACTCTTTAGCCTGGCTTATATTCACTCGACCCTGTGTCAGGATCGTCAAGCCAGCTTCGGAAGGGTTACACCTGTCACCCACTGGCAGAGTCCGAGTAATGATACTGGTTGGGACCTGACAGCAGGACCCCCAATCAATGCCGCTAGCAATCTGGTTTTCAGCACAGTCAGCTCCTTTCTCCAACACTGGCCAAATACGCGCTATAGAAATGGTAGTCTTCCGCGCCGCTCTGACTGAATTGCTCCTTACTTTGACATTACCTCTCTGCTTCCAGGTCACAATATAATTCCTGGTATCATACCCATCGGCACGCTCATATACCATGGTACAGACAAACACGAAATTCCAGATCACCCAGAATGGACGGCAACTGACCCAGAGCACTCATATGTGTTTTGCAGAAGCGTGAAGGCGCACTCTGGTTGCTGGCACCTCACACTTGTCGCGACTCGCCCTCTGAAGGTTATATATTTCGATGGGAGTAGCGCTGCAAAAATGGACGATGGACCAATGGATAGCCAGGACCTTGTAGTTTGGAGAGAGGTCAAGAGAGAAAGGGCAAATTCTGATGGCGACAGGATTATAGACCTCTGCGAATGGGGAAAGAAATACGAAATCGACGCTTTTCTCAGGTAAGTTTGGGCGATTAACTCTTAGGAAAAGAGATTGATCAATTACTGGTTCTAACGTTCTAACTCTCAAGGATGGAAATGGATTTGTGAGCGGATTCATTTTCTCGCATATCCACCGCGCTGACGTCCTGTCTAATGATAGCGAGATCATGCTTTGTGATTTTTCCAACGGAGTTCATCCTGTCTCTTTCTTGAACCTCGTGGCAGCCGACCAAGAAATAAGAAGACCAGTTTCTAGGCATCTCTCCCCTAATTCGCCTGCGACACCCGACTCTGAGTTTGAGGTGGACTCCGCGCCTCACTATGATCGCCATGATGGATTTCAATCATCGAGGGAATTTCCCTTGCGCATACCCCCACTTTTCCGCCTCCTGGAAGCAGGTAGCTGGCACAATCATTTCCCTGGAGATCCCCGCATCCAGCTCGACTACTCGCGTATCATATCTTTCTACGATTCTGAATTATTCCCGAGCTTACACCACGCTCGTCTTGGTCAAGGTAGACTTGAACATCGATTAGAGAAAATAAGTCCAGAAGATGCCCGGGTTTTTGGTGCTCAGCTTGACAGGGTCCTGAGCGATTGGAAAGGAATTCCCTCTGGAAGCGGAGTAGACTGGAAAGCCCTTTTCAGAGTTATCACTGACAGATACGCCGAGAGATTGGAACTCTTGCATCACATCCTGGATAGACCATTTGTTTCTCATGATAGAAACAGCAATGCGACTCTCAAAGAGGCCCATAGATACACGACAAGCATGATTGCGCCTTATATCCTGCAGTCGGCTGTGCCTCCCGTCGGAGGAGACAAGAAGCACACGTGGGCATCTTCCATTTATCAGAACTGCGCGACGTCCCATACCGACTACATTGAACATTCTCCCCTGTCGTTGAATCTTACGCATTCCGAACGCGTCCTACTTGGAGGAGTGAAGGGCGTGAATAAGGAGATTTGTCGCGTGTTGGTCGGCCTGTGGGCTGAAGGCATCGAAATTGGTTTGGCAGAGCCGGATCTTACCATGCTTGTTGACTCTGGTGAAATTTCCCCGGAGGACCTTGTGAGGGATTGGAAGACCAGAATCGAAAATTTAATGGCATGGCTTGACTGGACTAGCCACTGGTTGAAGTGTCAACCCGCTTGTTCGTATGAGGTCTGCTCCAATATACCTAGTTCCTCTGCCTTTGACTTACGACTTGCAACTAGGAAATGTGTTATTTGCCCACCTGGCCATGGTTCGCAGACCCCAAACCAAGATCCATTTTCCTGGACAACTGGCTACGGCGATTTGGACATGCAGTTGGAGAGGCCACTAGCGTTATGAACGAGGTCCACGAAAAGACAGCGATAGGAAACGGAGAGTGGGTCGACCCACAGCCCCGATGTATTCGGCGATTAGAACCACTTGAATTCAAGCACTGATAGAATAAGCCAAAGATTGCTTGGAAATGCAAGCCATTCTAACAATATATAGTCCTGCATAGTATTGTAAAATCTTTTTCGACCGTGACTCGTAAAGGCGTATACTCACACCTGAACAACGTGATCGTTTCCGCACCCAGATATCTATTCTGCTGTCGACTTCGAGGTATCCTGTGTATTTCCAGGCCTCACCGCTTCCTCCCACAGCTGCTTCACGGCACTCCAGTACCTCTCAGGGTCCGCCCTAGCATGTGCAACATGTTGAGAATCTTCGAACCTCTCAGCCCTAACGTTCAGCCCCAGGTCCTTTGCTTGTTGTGCATGCTTTTCGACTTCATGGTAAGGTATGACGTCGTCCTTTGAGGAAAAGAGATAAAGCCTCGGGGTATCCTTCAAAAACCATGGAAGAAGTTTCTCTGTGTTCAGGCGTGCTTTCATTCCATCAAACACGGACTGCGACCGAGTCAGGTGAAGCCTGCGACGGATGGCAGCGAAAAGGTAAAGAAAGCGGATGACGAACAAGACAACGCTGCGTAAGACAGGATTTCGGACCAAGCCAGAGAATGCCTTGACCGTCCCTTCGACACCTCCATCACCCGGGCAAGAGTCAAGGACAAGAGCAGCTGGTGACAGTTTACTCATAGGAGGATATGATCGGGACGAAAGAAGTTCACTGAGCGTCGCCAATTGCCAAGCACCGCCTTCATACACAGATGCAGAAATTCAGAATAGGCTACGAATCAGAGACAGAGCTACTCACCGTTTGAAAAGGTGTGAACGAGAACGGATGGGGAAGGGAATTTCAGTACGGGTCGAACATCCGCCTCTCGTAAGACCCTTGCCACCGTGGAGGACTGTGCAGGGAGTATACAGGCTAGCGATTCAAGAGCATCGACGACTGGCTGGATTGAAGCTCTCTGTTATCGGAAGGTAAGGAATGCAGTCGTATCTCATGAGCGAAATGCGATCCTGACCTTGGATCTCTCCGAGCTCCAGAAGTATGACGGGTCAGATCTGACAATGACCTGCGTCGATTGAGGGTACATCCCAGCGTATGCATTGGAGTACTTGAGGATATGAGGCAGCTGCGCACCCACTGCGTGACCAGCCCCGCAGAACTGCGATCAGGACTTCCATTGGAATGTCAGATTGCGGTGTAACTGAAATGAACGTACTCCATCCAAAAATTAATATGAGTCTGTCGCAATGTCCAGTAAATAAGATATGAGGGCTGATGAAGAAATTGAGGGCACTTACGAAGGTTGGTTGGTCGAGGCGATTTTGTTGCTCATTTCCTCTAAACTCATGGCATTGACAACGGCCTTTTCAAGTGGCTTACGAAGATAAACGCCTTTTCCTATGACAATCAAACCATTTTGCAGAGGCGGTGGTATCTTCATGTATATAGAGAGTCGTCCAGATAGGATGAGGTCGAAGGGAAGCCAAAGGAGGTTGAACAAGCGATTTGAATGGGGCAGTGTGACTGACGACGTGACTCCGGCTCGGGTCTATGATAGCCGGGTCTACCATTTCCAGACGCCTGTTGTCAGCGAAATCCTTTGCATCTGCCATCAGGTCCACCCTACATTTCATGTTCTCCGCAATTGAAGTCGAATCCGTCAAGTCTGTGCTGGAAAATAATCTCGGACACTGTCCTTTAACATCAATATCTAAATCTAGAAACAATAGCCGCTTGATCGAGTCTTTCGGGTTTGAAGTTGACAGCCCCTCGACATGATCTTTCCTCCGGTCCGTGCATTCTTTTCTCGCAGTGCTGAGTACATAAGTCACTAATTCACTCATTTGACAGTGTTGTCCAAATATCCTTCCATGGCAGTTGGACAATCGACCGTTGGCCTTCGCCAAATTTGTAGTATCGTTTAGTCGCATTTGGTCCACTCTATGTCCACCGAAAACTTGCCAAATCTCAACGTGCTGGCTACCATCAAGTACGTCGAAAGGCCCCCGTTTGAGTGGATCATGACGACGGCCGCATATCGTGGCTGTGCAGTTGAGCACCTTAAAGCTGTTAGTGTGGCGAGAATTGCTGATCCCCGTAGCATCAATCACTGGTCGCCCTGCCATGCAGTTGCCTACGCTCGAGATTTACTCGGTTCGTAGCGTCTTGGGTGCTTGCTTTGCCCTGGCGGCCCGCCTTCCAGTCCGGTACTACAATCCAGTGCCCGTTGTTCCTCTCGTCTTCCTGTACCATGTCCTCATGTGCGTGTCCTCGTCCATAACTTGTTCAGGGCCGACATTCTCACCTTCAGTAGTCCTTTATACCTAGCTTCATCTTTCAAGCTGGGCGATATATTGCTCCTTCCGCTCAACATACTAGGTTTTTTTTCTAAAATCAACCCTCTGCTTCTCTCTGTTGAACACTATATATTCTAGGCGTGGTTTACCTGATCAAAGGCTTGATAATAGATGAAGAATACATCTGTATTCTCATTTGCTTCGTCCTCTGCTTCTTTCTAGCTGGCGAGTTCCTGCTTCGGATATTATCTCTGCTGGGTATCTGGTTCTCCTACTCGTATTCATTTATCTTCGATGTCCGTCCGAAGGACAACTCCACATTTTATCAGCGCATAATTGGGGACTCTTTTTCTATGGCGCGTTTCAGGTAAGTCGCCTTCGTTTCTTGTATTTCAAGTATACGTTATGCGAATCCTTTGTTCTTTTCTCTAGAGGTGAGGAGCCGACAACGGACGCACTGGCAGAATATGGCATTCCTGCAAAGAAAATCAGATCAATTTTTCGAGCAAGAATTGGCTTGCTTCGCGTTGTCCTCGCATTGTGCTGCTCGTTCCTGGCATTAGTTCCCGCAGTGTGGAACTTCTTGGAAGATGAAAGCTATCAATATTGTATTCAACTGGTTCCATTCATAATTTTACATCATCTGCTCAGGTGCATTAGTCTTTTATATGATGCAAGCTAGCTGTCTGATGTCTTTCCCGGCTACAGTTCTGTCCATATGGAATTTAATTATGTTTTATTTGACATTCCTTTTCTTACTTATGAGATTACAAGTGCGCCTCCTCGATCTATTTGCAATTCAACTATCAATCATGTCTCTTCTAGGCATCGGCGCTGCCTCTCCGACTTTGGGGTCATTTGGAGGAGACTGGTCATCCCCATTGCTGAATTGCTATACAATTGTCGCTTGCCTAATTTTTGTTGCTTTGCTTCTGGAGGCTGGGATTTGGATCCGTATCTTGATATGGCACAAGACTTCTCGACAACCATCTTACAACCATGTCAATCCCGAATCGCTTGACCCGAGAATGATCCCTAGACCACATAGCATCGTATTCGGACCCTGGCTATGGAAAGCACATCTAAGGTAAGTACGTGATACATGACTGTCAACTGAACTGACACCACGATTTTCCAGTGGGGAGACACGTATAATTCGGGGGATCAGAGGATTAGTAGCAATAGCAATCACCGTGATCATTCTATCTTATTCAGTCCTCGACCTTATTTTCTACCCGTTCCAAAATACTGGCCTCAATTACTTCAAAGACTTACGGTCCTCGAGAACCCCCGACAGTCTGTCTGTTAACAATTTAGCGTGGAATGTGGTCGTTGTAAGAGGCACTACATCTTCAGATGCGAGCGTTTTGACATGTATTGATCAAGTTTGCAATGTAGATCAATCCTGCCTTCCCTGTAAATCCTTCGGATTACGCACTCTTCCAGTCTCAGTGGGGTACCAGATTTATGGCGGCAGTCAATGTAACGCCCCTGTGGTCGACAGAGGCAGGTGCGCCTTACCATAACTCTACTCTGACGACGCATCTTTGATTTCTAACGGCATATCACGGTCTTATATTTCTAGAATTCGGATATCCGGCATGTGCCTACACATCCAATACCACGAATTATATGACAGATAATACTGCAATCAGCCGCACTTTACATTGGCAGCCCGGTTACCGACCCATCGACACCGTCTTTTGCCCTCGCATTCCAATTGGCGGTAAGTCAATCCCATTTTTTTTTCCTTTCAGTGCTTCATTGGAAACAGGTCCGCCGGAGATCGCATCAATACCATCCCCGTATATTACGCCTGACCTTCTCATCACAGTGAACTTCACGGCTCTCAACATTTCGGCGGAAGGTTTGGACGAAACGGCGAAAAAATCTGTGCAGATCATGATCGGCTTCCACAACGATACCTCCAGAATTGTCCAGACAACGCAAGCAATGACTCTAGTTCCGGGCATTAATATGCTCGGTTGCGTCACTTACGAGCTTCGCCAGACATTCAAAAATTCATTTGCGCCTGACCTCGGTCTGTCAAATGTGATTCTATTACCCTGACTCTGTCCCCAGCTCCTTGCTGACTTATCCTCCCCAAGAGCTACGACACGTTTGCTGTTTCAAAGATGGTTTACACCATCCCTGACCCGCTGGCTTCTACGTCTTCGTCCTCAGTCAAGCAGTCACCAGATATCTCTACTTTCAGAGTCTTTCTGCAAAACGACATGTCCGACTTGAGAACACTACAAAGCTACAAAGAACAGGATACCCTGAGCGGATTTGCTGCAGTGGGAGGTCTTTGGACCTTCTTAAGTGGAATTTTCGCTGCAATATTTGGAAGCTCCTTACTTCGCATACTATTTGGTATGAACTGTTTCCTGTCTTGCCCATTCAAGCGCCTGAACCTTTACAATCAGGCGTCAAACCAATATCGTTGACAGGCGTTGCCCACTCAATTGAACGCGAGAAAATCCAAGAAGCTTGCAGGCGAGAATATCCCAAAATCACAGAAGAAATCCGGCTACCCAGAGAAGAACGAGGTTTGCTTTCGTTGCTCTGCGACGAATTGATCGACGTCCAACTTTTTGAAAGAGAGCCAACAGACAGTGCAGACTTCGTTTCAAATCGGGGTCATGGTAGGGGGGATGTTGAAATGGATCAACTCGAGTTGTTAAAACCATGAAGTTCCCTTGCCCTTTCTTCAGTTGGACGCTTCTTCGATTCTACCTTGTATACTGGAAGACAATAGAAAAGTAACCATACAGTGCTATTTAGTCTACCATAGCTGCTCATGGAATTTGAAGAAAGTAGGCTCAGTATTACTATCCACCAGCGCGACATCGAGGAGGGAAGAGTCAGAGGCCACTCCGAAGCAGGCGGCACCGCGAACTTGTCATTGTCAAGCGGGAAAATTCCCGTCACATGACAAGCTTACAAGGTTTGAGAATCAGATTCTGCACTTCCATCCTCACCCTACTAAGCTTAGCTTCACCGCTCACCTATCGGACCGTCATACACGCTTTATGGAATACCTGCCTACCACCCGCCACTCAGTGTTGCAGTGACAAAGACTTGCATCAATCATCAGGTACTCTTATGATGTACAGATCGTGGCGTCTTTGCGCTACCATCAGATGAAATACTCTCGGCGGGAGAGCGTTCATAGTCTCTCAAGCACGTCATGGCTGTATGCTTGTCGGATAGGGGAATTAATCCGCAAAATTCCCTTTTGCCGCGAAACTTAATTATGTACAACTTAGATAGACTTGTTAAGCTCAGTATTAGCGCGGAAATAAAACTTGAGTCCGAGAGTCATGGTTTGACTGCGCGGAAATATAAATCATGTGCGCGGAAAAGTTGGTAATGAGCGCAAAAAAAATTCTGGAGCGTAAAATATTAAATTGTGCGCGCAAAAAACTCGTCAGTGCGCGGATTAATTTTCCTTGACGCGAAGAAACCTCTTCAGTGCGCGGAAAGGGACTTGATTTCACCAAGACTGGTCTGCGCGGAATTCCAAGGCGATGCCGATCACGGCATCATTATGTAACTGATCCTGCGTTCGGCTGGCCGGCAATAGCAGGCAAAGGTTTTAAATAGATAGTCATGTGCTAGCCGTCTCGGCCTGGGTGCAGTCAATACGGTCTTGAGCAGCGAGGAGCCTACAAGGCTTCGTTACAAAGGCATTCACAGGTACTCCTGAGTGGCTCGAGGAGGACACAATGTGCACTGGGCATACTATGTGAGAACATATCACATTGCAAGAGATTTAAGTCCCTCCAAGCCTTAGACATCTGATCAAGTGCTCGCTTCAAGACAAATTAAATAGATCTGAGAGTAAGGGTCAGCTAGAATTGTCTGTACATGGCTCAGACAAAGTATCCCATGCAAATATCATGTATTTTCACTCAATCTTCTACTCAAACTTCGTTCTGGAGGCACGATAAGAATTCTCAATATGTCACGTGCTTACTTATTAGAAAACCTCACAGCCTATAATTAAACATGCCGATCAGCCGAAGACAGACTCATTATATAATACTGCCGTCGCCGGCATCGCCTTTGAATTCCGCGCAGACAAGTACTGGTGGAATTAAATACCTTTCTGCGCACCTAAGAGTATTTTGCGCAGTCATGAATTTTATTTCGCGCACTGGAAAGTATTTTGCGCGCAGGGTTTTTTTATTTCGCGTACTAGAGTTTTTTTTGCGCACCTATTCAAATTTTCCGCGCAGCTCATTTAGATTACCGCACTCTCTTGGAAACTAAATTCTATTTCTGTGCTAC
>NHYE01005564.1:0-47517 GCA_002938385.1 Gymnopilus dilepis
GGGGTGAAAGAGTCAAAAGTAAGTAAGATAGATCAGTAGATCACCGAAAAAAAGAGTCTTGTCCCACCAACTAGCTGTGGTACAAAAGGAATGCTAGCGGCCTGGCGAGCAAAGAGTCCGACACTTTTTTAAACTCGAGAAGATGTTGAATGTTGAAGTGGATTAAATAAAAGATCGGAAGGGTAGAGTAGAGTTGGGGGAATCTGGGATATGCTGTCGTGGGGATGTAGGTTGTGCTTGTTGGTATCAAGAAAGCAGCCGAGGTTGGTTGTTGACGAAGAGGGCAGCGGGTAGATGAGCGAGGGTAGGAGGGAAGGCGACGAAAGGGGGGGGGGACACGATCATGAAATTCCAAACCATTAATCAACGCACGGGGTTCATCATCCATCCATCAATCACAGTCCTCCCTCACCGCTCACCAATTCATACTACTCTCCCTCAAAATCGGCGCCGAAATCGCCCCAGGGACCACGTTCCTCCTCTGGCTCATCACCTGCCCCGGCTGTCCCACCGCCATCGGCCCATCAAACTGGATAAGGTCCGCGTCCTGCCTCTCAGACTGGAAGCCCCGCAACGAATCCTCAGCAAAGTAGAAGCTGCGCCGCCTCGCACCGCCCACGCTGTCCTGGTCAAACTCCCTTCCTTCGGGGCGGATGCCGACCATGTCAGGCGGGTCCGAGAGACGGTGGTGCGCAAGCTGACGTCGGCGCTTCATCGACCTGTACACGAGGAACACGAGCACCAGCAGGGCAATGGCACCGAGGGCGCTCACGACACCAATGATCGCGTCCTGCCTGCTCTTGCTCGAGTTGCCGCTCGTCGCGCTGACAGCGCCGCCCAGGGAGCCGCTCGAGCCTGGGTCTGACGAGCCCACACCCGCAGAGGAGGACACGGAGCGGATGGAGAAGCCCGAGTTGACGCGCTGCGCGAGGCCTTGGGCGACTGTGTCTGAGACGCCGGTGTAGAATGCCGAGGTCTTGACTTTGATTTCTGCTGCGAGCTCGTTGACCATATTTGAGGGGATGTATCCGAGGTACAGCGTGCCGAGCTCAGAGGCGTCAGAGGGGCCGGTGTAGTCTGTTGGAACATAGACTTGCAGAGCAAAGGTCTTGACTTGATCACCTAGACAAGAAGAGCACAAATAGGTCAACACCTCTATTCCTAAAAATTGCACAGCAGGAAAAACTTACCAGTAATACCCAAAGCAGCTTGAATCAACACCGGGACATACGCAAAGATCTGACTGCTGGAAATCGGGGAATTAACCACAAACGGCCAATTCAACTCCTGGTTGAACAAAATACTGATCAACGTATATCCACTCAAATCCGTACTAGGATCGAGCTGATCAGCGGGCAAAATCCGTCCAGGGATACCCGTAGGCAGAGCAGCAGCGCTGAGGGTCGTAGCAGCGATCGCCGCAGTCCCCGAGGGGATGGAGACGGTGGTGGTGGCCTGGTCGGGGTCAGTGAGCGTCATGGTGGAAGCGGTGCTGGGGATGGACGCCACAGCCAACGAAGACTCCGTCAACACGAACGAAAGCGCAGGGTCCACCGAAATACTGGTAATAGTAGTAATAATCGGATCGCCCGACGTCGTCGACGTCGTCACCCCCGAATCCGTGATCGTGCCGCTGGCAGTGGCATTTCCACTAGGGAACGAAATAACCGGCGTCGAAGACGGGGTCGTCGTGGGTCCATCACTGCCTGACGTGACCACCGACGTGGGGCCCACATCCGTCGTAGGCGACGAGATGGTGGTCGGCGGGGTGCTCCCCGAGGTCGGAGGGGGCTGGTCAGTCGTAGGCGGGGCGGAGGTGGGTCCGTCCGAGCCAGAGGTGGGCGAAGACTGGGAGCACCCAGGGCCGATGAGGCCTAGCAGACAGGGGTCATCAGTGGACGACTGGGACGTCGTCGGGCCAGAAGCCGTGTCCGTGGGGGAGGACGACGGCGGGGGCGTGGTGATCGTGTCCGTAGGCGAGCCAGTCGGGGTGTCCGTGGGTGTGTCAGTTGGCGAGCCAGTGGGTGTGCTCGACGGGGTGCTCGTTGGGCTAGTACACCCCGGTCCCAGGAGGCCCAACAGACAAAGATCAGGCGAGGACGACGGGGACGACGTAGGGCCTGAAGAAGAATCCGTAGGCGAGGACGAAGGCGGGGGTGTGGTAATTGTATCAGTGGGCGAGCCGGTCGGTGTGTCCGTGGGTGTATTTGTCGGTGTGTCCGTAGGAGTGTCAGTGGGGGTGCTCGACGGCGTATCCGTAGGCGTCGTCGACGTGGTGCACCCAGGCCCAAGGATGCCCAACAAGCACAGATCCGGGGAGGACGACGAGGACGTCGGGGAAGACGTGGGGCTCGACGAATCCGTGGGGGAGGACGACGGCGGGGGAGTGGTAACTGAGTCCGTGGGCGTGCTGGTAGGAGTGTCCGTGGGCGTATCAGTCGGAGTGCTCGAAGGAGTGCTCGACGGCGTATCTGATGGCGTGCTTGACGGGCCACATCCAGGGCCTAGGATGCCCAAAAGGCACAGACCCGGCGAATTCGAGTCAGTGACAGAGCTAGCCGGTAGGACGCTGGTAGAGCCTGTGGCCGAGGAAGGAGGAGGTGTTACAGCAGCACTGGAGGTGGAAGAAGTAGAAGAAGTGCTCGACGTGGACGAGACGGAGCTTGTAGAAGAAGTGGAGCTGGTGGTAGAAGTAGTAGTAGTTGAGGTGGCATCGCTCGTCGAGCTCGTCGAGGAGCTGGTCGAGCTGGTGGAGGTCGTAGAGCTGCCATTGGGATCGCCATTGGGGTCTCCATTGGGGTCTCCACCATCAGGCGCAGGATCTATTGTCCATCAGAAATTTGACGCATCACACTAAGAAATCGGACAAGACTCACCGCCGCCACCAGGACTAGTGACCCCAGGGATGTTGAGGTCAATAGGGAGGATCCCACTGCCTTCCCTCCTGACGTTGCTGAGCGAGCGACGCGCATGAGAGTTGGCATTGGACGAGTGGGCGGCCAGGGAAGACGACACCAAGCACAAAAAGGCAGCTAGGCGTATAAGCACCATTTTGTTGGGGAACTGGGAAGGGAGATGCTGTTCAAGCCAGGACGGCAGATAACTTTCCGCCAAAAGAAAAAGGAAAGAGCGTGGATATGCTGTGTTAGCACGTACGAGTCGGTTCGTCCAGGGTTCGTGAGGAAGGGAAGGGGAGGAACGAAAGAAGGAGAGAGAACGCAAACAAGGTTTGAATGATTCTTCCCATCAACACGGCCCTGTTTCGGCCACATGCACAGCAACGCCCGGATTTGATAATCCCGACTCTTCGCACTTCTTTTTCTCTTTCTCGAAAAACAAATCTCATAGCTATAGTGCAGTAGGGGCAGTGGCATAAAGTGCGATCGACATAATGTGATGTATGTACGTAGTGGAAAGAAAAAGTCATCGAGTCAGGGATATCCGCATCGACCTACGCCCCGCCGCCACCGATCCTATTCCCACCCGACAAATTTAGATGAAACCAATCTGTCAATCCGGAGGCGGCGTCAGTCACAAGTCCACGGCACAAAAAAAGACAGCCAGTAAAAGTGGGTACTCGCCTTGTTGGCCACGTCCAGAGCATCGTGATCAGGTGTCAGACGGACGTACGCCTTCTTCTTGCCGTCAGGTCTGTGTCAATCCACGATAGGTCAGTAAGGATAGTCCGAACCAAGCCAGTGAGAGATAGAATAGAACGCACCGGATGAGAGTGTTGACCTTGAGCGCCTGGACATCGTACAGCTTCTTCACAGCATCCTTAATCTGGCGCTTGTTGGCCTTGATGTCCACAATGAATACAAGGGTGTTGTGCTCCTCGATCTTCTTCATGGCCGACTCGGTGTTCAGCGGTCTGTCAAATTTCCATCCGTCAGTCAATCAATCCCCTTCACCAGTCACAAATCACAGGCACGCACGAGACGATAGTCCTGAACTGGTCCATTCTAGGCGCATGAGGGATCGACTTGCGGGGGTACTTGGGCTCGCGCGGGAGGCGCAGGGTCTTGGGGCGGTGGAACGACACCGAATAGCGGACCTTACGCGACGAGTGCGAGTGTGCGCCCTGCAGGGCGGCTTTTTTGGCTTGTTTGGCCTTGGACTCCTTCGATCCGGGCTCTGTTCATAGGGTGCGCATTAGTTCTCCACGGATTGACTTGAGGGATGGGGAGGGACGTACTGGCGGCGCCCTTGCCCTTCGCTACTTTTGTGGTGGCCATTGCTTGAGGAGAGTCTAAAACAGAATCAAGCGTATAGTCAGCACACAGTCCTCCAAACCGGTCTTGAAGCCTCCAAATCCCCCAATCTCTCGCCCAGCCAAGACGACGTTACCCCTCCCATCAAAATTTCCCCTCACCCAACCAAAGGTACATCCGCACCTCTCCATCCGCATCCACCCCTCCAACCCCTCCATCCAGCCCCAAAACCACCCTGCCACCTCTCAAACCCTGCCCAAACACATCCCAGCACCAAAAATCAGAGATTCAGCTCACCTTGAGGTAGATCGAGAGGGGCCCTGGACGATGTTGCTGACGGTGGGGGCGGGTTCGGTGTTGATGTCTGCGTCCGTTTTCGGACCGTGCGAATGCCCGGCACGCGTAGGCATCAGTGCCACCCCAAATGGATACCCGATCGGCCGGGCTCCGGACGGCTTGGATTTGATTTGTGCGTTTATTGCTCCCGACTTACGAGCGCCGAGCGGTCGGAGCTCACTTTCGCCCTTTCGCCCTTTCGCTCTTTCCTTTTCCTCTTTCTGTTCTTTGTCTTTTCTTTCATTATCGTTCTGACTTTGACGCCTGACAAACGCCCCTTGCAGCTGATCACGACACGAACGCGTAATTACGCTCATTGCGTGTCTCGAGGCGCGAGCTCGAGCCCAGACCTCGAAAGCAAGCCGAGCACAATTGAACCAGCTCGGCCGCCTCTCTTCGACCCTTACTCTGTCAAAGAAAGGCCCAAATATCTGGACTGCGAGGCTTACGTTCTGTCTCGAAGGGACAGTTACGCCCCTGCTGTCTGCTGCGGCCGTGTACATGAGCCCTCTTATCTCGCCGAGGCCTAGTAACACCGCACTCGAATATGTGGCTCCAGTTGCTAGTATCTGACAGGCTCAATTGCATTTCGCGTATAGGACGGTGCGACAATACGAATTTATCTTAGTAGATGAACCTGTGGGATTTGCATGGTCTCCAGTCGCACCTCGCACAGCAGTTCGAGGTGCGAAAAGGCTTGGGTGTGGTGCGGCTTCAACTTCGACATCATAGGCCTTTGCTTAGGCTGCTGCGCTCGATATACTCGCCTCAAGATTTGCGTCCCACTTGGACCGGATTACATGCCCTCCCAATCGAATCTCATTATGCTCGATTCGTTTTCTCGTCTACCTTGGCCGCCTTGGAGGCTTGGACATAGTAACGCCGAAAATCCTCGACATTCTCAATTAAATTCCATTCACTCGAGTACAACGACTCAACTGTCGTGGCCTGTTAACGCATTCTCACTGCCAACCCCGATTCGTCTCTTTGAATTATATCACCTTGTCATCTACAGTCCGAGCGCTACGGCTGGGTGCCTTATCTTTCATCTCGCTATCATCAATTGCCACCTCGGCTCTCTGTCTGACTCCTTCCTGTCAAAATCCGTTCCTTGGGATTGGCACGTAAAATTCGAGAGTTATCTTATCTTAGAGGTTTACAATTTAGGATGTACGAGTACATGGTTCTAAAAACCCTGATCTACTCCGCCTAGATACCATATTGATGTCGTGCAATGGGCGCCTTTCCCAATTAATCACGAATTCGCTCACGTTTGGGAATGCCGATGTTATGTCTGTTGAGAGAAAAATCATTTGCATTTCAAATACAAAGAATGGCAATATAAATTACCTTCAGCATACCCTATGAAGGGAAAAGTCAACTCAAGCTTCTCCACCCCTAAACAAAGAGGCAGATCAAGATCTCCTTCATATCTGTACCCATACTCAGTATGACTGAGGTCATATTTGAAGCTGACAGAGCGAGCTCCAGGACAACAGCCCAGAAGCGGATACGAAATCGAATCGACGCTGACAGAACGGATTTGAGGGAAAGTGCACTTTGCCAACACGCTCTTGAGAAGGCTGGTCGACATGACGGCTTTTCTTTTGGTTTTGATAATGTACAAGCTTATGAATTGAAGCTTCGAGAAGAGAGCAAGGCATCGAGCTAGTTCTCCTATCACCGGCTTGAAGGAAAATTCGGTTATTTCAACGTCGATTATCCTATCGACTTTATTATGTAGGATCGACGTGAATGACAGCCGTATCAACTCACTGAACGTACTGGCTGTAACCCGGATTGCGCACCGTCACAATCTCTAGCTGACGAATCAGCTCCTCGTTGAACTGCTTTTCAAACTTCCTCTTATCATAGGTAGCAGCAATCACCCAGCGCGAGGGCAAGACCTCGCCGCTATTTCCCTTGAGACCTCCCCAGACATCAATGGGCTTCCAAAGCTGTGGCTCAAAGAGCCGCCGCATGCGCCTGCAAGTCTGAGAGAGGGAAAGCAGGGTGTTCCTCCATAAATTGTGACCATATCCGCTCCTGTAAGTGAGGAAGGCCGTCCGACTCTTAACCGACAGTGGGTCAACTGGTCCTGGTATGTAGGACATGATTTCCGTCAAAAGCTCGACTGGCAAGGCAGGAAGTCCGTTCGCGTTTACCAGCGTCCCAACTGAATCAGCGACTTGCCCCTCTTTTGGGACCTGATGGACTTTGGATGGGGGAGCCTCATTGGATCGTCGAGGTCGCTTGAGGGACTTGGACGAGCTTCTCATATCCTCGCAGTCTCGAGACAGCAGCTCTAGCAATGGTGGAAGTCAAGGACGAAGACAATAATGTCTCCGATCACAAAGTGTGTATGCAATGTACGGTGAACACTCAACTTCTGCCCCCCTCTGCCTGCAGTTTCTGCAAGATCTCGGAGTATGAGCTTCCTTGAGTTGCTTCTTAATGCCTGACGCCTCGAAAGTAAGATGAAAGCAGAGAGCGAAAAAGTCTTGGAGAATTTCTCCCAGTTGAGTGGCAAGCCGAATCGGATGTCTTGCCCATCAATTCGAGTTCATATTATCCTCCAGCTCCCGATGCCTTGCCAAAAAAAATAACCGAGTCGACAGCTCGCTTAACTTCTGATTGGCCGTCTTATTTTGTTTCCCCTTGACTTCGACGGCAGACAAACACCTTGAATTAACGCGAAATACTCCGAATACTCATTCAAATCATGTAAGATATCGAAGAAGGCCTTCAGGCCCGCCTTTGATGTCGTTCACCTGGAATGAAAGTTCACAATAGTCCAAAGGTCACAATCTTGAGGATTAACCAGCTACTGGATGCAATCTCACTTGGAAAGTGGGACCATTTGAAGCGCAAGAAGGTGCGCTTACTTGCTGTCACAAGGGAAAGGATCATTTATCGATAGGCATCTCGAGAAGTAGCCTCATCTCAATGATTGCGGCGTGGGGGAGGCAGACACCTGGTTTCTATGACTGTAGGCCTGACAGATGACAAGCTTGCAGCCCAATGCATTACTGCAATCTTCTCCTCAACGTTCAGTTTCTGCAAGTTGCGCATGTGACCCACAAGGGCATTTGAGAATGTCCGTTTGACCTCCTCTTCTTTGATATAGGTGAAGGAAAGGACCGTAATTTTTCGCAGTCTTGTCAGTAGAGGAATGAAGTCCAGACCAGGTAGCGGTTCATGCTAATCGATCAGGAGTAAAACACTGAAAGATGGCGACGAGCAGAACATTGTGCTTACCCATAGATACGGCCCTCTCCATTCCAAGGAAAGCTCTCGAAGATTGGGAAACGCACAGGCGATGTCTGTTTATCAATTGCTTGAGGTCCCTTCGTGTAGCAAAACAACTTCAAGGCATACCTTCTAGATTTCGATTAAAAGGCGTAGAGAATCGAAGATACTCTACTGACGGAAAAACAGGGAGAGTGCCTTGAGATTTGGCGGGTTCCTCCCAAGGGGTGGAGTTTCTGAGGTTCCAGCATACTGAGCGTGCTTCCGAACAAGACGATAAGAACGGGAATGACACGTCGCAGATGCCGACATGGCGTATCTGAGGGTATCTGTACTTGGAAAAGACCCTGTGAACGAGGCTAGCCATGTTGCTCAAACTCTTGGCGCCTGAGGGCAGAAGGTGAAGTTTGACGTCCCGGAGATTGTGGAAAAGCGAAAGGCATCTCGCGAGCTCGACCAAGACCCTTTTCAGAGAAAATTCGGCAATTTCAATGTTGATGACACTAGTCAGTAGGTGACTTGGATTCAATATCAAAGGAAGAGTGAATTGACTGACTCACTTAACATGATCAGCTAAATATGGCCCACGCACGGTAACGACTTCCAACTGACGAACCAATTCGACGTTCAGATGCCTCTCGTGGATTGCGCCTTCGCCGCCTGGATGGGTTCGCGTAAATTTTTCGTGCTTCTCATTAAACAGTGGTTCGCATATCTCAATCCGTCGCCATAACTCAGGCCAAAAGAAATGGCGCCAGCGTTGACAGGTCTGCGAAAGGCATAGCAACGTTCTGCGCCAGGAGTATAGCTCCTCTGCATCTGCTTCACTGAAAAGAACATGCCAAGGTTGCGTTGTGAGGGGGTCCACGGGTCGAGGTAGCTGAGAGAGAATTTCCGATAGAAGTTCGACTGGGATTGTAGCAAACCCTGCACCATTGTTACCAGTTGACGTGGCGTCCGCCGTTTGCTGGCAGTCAAACCTTTCAGATCGTGCAACTTTAGCACTTCGCAAAGGCACCTTGGCTCGACGAGCACCGCTGGAACTGCGAGTAGCCTTCATATGAGATCTCTGGATGCACAGAGATGATGATGGTGGAAGGAAAGAGCCTATGCGTGAGAATATCCGACAGACAAGCTGAGCGCTACTATTGATTAGTGACGGCGAATTGGTAATCCATTTCCTTTGATTTACTATAGGATACATGCAATTTGTCTGACTAGACGGTGCGAGCAATGTGTAGTGGTGTGGGCAGGGTAGTGGTATTATCCTCGTCGGGATTCGTATCGTCGGACCTTATTCTTTCATCTAATGCGAGCGGTGTTCCGACCGGACTAGGACGAGCGAATACGATTTCCGTGCCACCTGTAGCGGGGTTCACAATGGCGGCTGGAAAGCTTGGAAGAGGAAGGGTCATAATGAAAGAAGGGTGCCTTTCAGCATACTGTCCACTTCGCCTTTTCTTCCGATCAAAAAGAAGCGATTTGGGAGTTGAAAGGTCATCAGAATTCAGTTGCTCGCCGGCTCGCTTCAAATTGAGTGTGATCCTAGACATCATTGCAACCTTTCCAAAGCTTATTCAAGGTCTTATCTTTGATTGGTGAGAAGACTTACAGTTATGCTGTTGTGTCAATAATGAAGACGGTCATCAATACGCAAACTCTGCAGGACAATCTACGGGAATTCTAGGCTCACAGCTGTTCCATTCTGCATGCTTGGATGTCAGCCATGGAAAGACCTTTCGGAGAGTAGACGGCCTTACTGGGCACAGATATTTTTTGTTCCCGGGGGAGCACCTACAATCATGAATGTCAACACAAAGGTGACAGAAAAAATCACACTGAAACTGGTTAGAAGGGTTTGATGCCATGAGTTGAGGCCTTCACCTATAGTACAGCATTCCATCCTCGAGAAGTCGTTTGATAATGTAGCTGGCTTCTTCTCGTAAAATTGGCGGAAGAGTTCGATAGAGTGTTAAGCCAAAGATAATGGTGTCATAGAGAAGAGGCACCCATGCAGATGCAGACGCCGCAGCACTTCTATAAGTCCGTTAGAGGCCATCTGACAGTTACTCTCGCGGATAGGAACTTACATAGAGGGGTCAAATATCATACTACACGCTGCATATCTGGATTAGTTCGAGTTCCGTAGATGCAGTACGCTGCAATCACCTCGAACTCCTGAGTTCGGATTGTGCATCACAGCTTGAGGAAGAGATTCGTCAGAATTGCAGCAAGGACAAAACATCACATCCGACGTACGTTGACCGCGACTTATCAGCCACGCATTCATTGCAGTCTCAAAGAGAAGAAGTGTTGCAAGCCCCATCGTTATCCACCTCTGGTTCGGATAAATAGCCTTGATACGAAGGAACATCATGAGGCCTACGACCTCAACAGCCATAGCAACTGTGCAGCCCTCGTACTTCACAAAACGTGCACACCTAACGTCCATGAGCAGCTGTCATCATTTTCGAAGTTCCTTTGTTCACCTCTGAAACACAAGATGTTTGTGAACGGACACGGGGGAAGTACGTCAGACTACATACCTCCATGGTCCAGATCGGAGACAAATAAGCTACGAAAAGACTGCTTAGAGCTTCTCAACCACAATGAATAGGAACTGGCACACCAAAAAGATTAATAATGAAACCGAGAGGGGTAAAGTAGCGGTTCTGCGGAACGACCCATTCAACACGCGGCCACGCTCTTGAGAGGACAACACAGCATACAAAAAGAAAGAGGTAGACAACTACAGAGGACATCAGTGAGCAAGACACGCCCATAAATTTCATTCGACACTCACAGAGGCCTTTGCGTTTCCCTTTCCAGATTAATTCGACCTGTAGGAGAGGCTTATAGCAAGACATTATCTACAAGAACGCTAGAACTTGCCTCGTCCGCGAATGTGTCGATATGATCCCATATCAAGACGACAAAGCTAGCAAAACCCACATACTAAGAGAGATGGAAATAAGGCGACCCTCCTTCGACCGAAACACCAAACTCACGTTGGTATTGACGCTTGGATGAAAACGTAAGCGTTAGACCACGAACAGTCGCCATATAAAGAGCTCACGTGTCATAGATATCGGGGATGACCTGAGGAACGACTTGTGGCATGTAAGCGTGTACAAAAACGAGAGCTTTTGGAGAGAGGAAGAGGAGGAGCAAGGCGAATTCCAACGTGTTAGCACTCAGCGCAAGTATATATGCCCATGGGACGGTGTCGATGAGCGATTGATGAAGAGACTAAAGTTATTCGATATCCGAGCTTATATATATCGTCAAGGCGGAGAATCAATCGAAGGCTTGACCAGAACAGATTATGGAGACGGAGGAGCACTTCCCTGCGTTTCGGTCGGAGGCAAAAGGCAGGCGATACGGGTTAAATTTAGCCATGCGCGGGGACGTCCGGGGTAAGCCACTGTTTATGTACGTAAAAGTTGCCCAGTTGGAGCCAGCTTTTGGCGTAGAAATTGAATGAGGTGGAGCATAAGGCTCGGATGGTGGAAAGGCTGATGGACAAGACAGTCGTCGAAAAAGCTGATAGACAGGTGATTGAATTAAGCAAACGCAGATTGACCTCTTTGATAGCATTTGAAGATGCAGGGACAGTATCTCAGTATGCGCTTCGTCGCAAGTGTTTGAGGTCGACCCTGCCGTTGGTAGGCGTAGCTTACAAGTTTCAGTTAAAACCGACGCAGAGAACGCCTGGTTTTGGTTGGTAGATAGGTGAGACCGTCGGAGGAAGAGCTCGACAGTAGATAAGCCGCACTGTCCAATAAACCAATGATTGGTTCACTTTTTCATCGTTTGAGTAAAAGAGACGGCATCATTGAAGTTACAGGGAAAGGAGTGATGGTCGTACGGAACCTTTGGATAGCAGGTCGGAATTCTTGTTGAGCCCATGAATGAACCTTCTAAATCTTGACTGACCACCAATCGTAGGTTAATGGGGTTCGACTCGTTCGAGGCTCTTGCTCTAATCAGTCCGTACGGTAACTTGACTGTTCCAGAAATGCTAAGCCATGAGATTGAACGCTTTGCAGCTCACAGGCAGTCTGCCGAACTTGCGCGGATAACGAGGAATGCGTAATCCTGTCATCGAGCCTTGCGATAGGCTCTGCACGGCTAAGAGTCGTCCAACGTGAAGCCAGGATATTGCCACCGATACGCCACAATTGAAGCCAACGGACCGGTTGGGGATTGTTGTTGCTGACTTCGATAGCGGACGAAGAACCATCGCCAAGAATCCTTGCCGCTGAAAAGCATAAGCCCGCAGCAGAAGAGAGAAGAGGAAGGGTCCAGATTGCAGAGGAAGCTAAGACGGATCTCGAATTGCCATCAGCTCAATGTAGAAGGGCTTGCCCAACATTACAGGGCTTTGGTACATTGATGTTTGATCAGCTGAAGAGAGTCTACGTTTCTTGTAGTTGAGTGGAGTTTGGACTTGAATGCTGTCGTACCGCGAAGATGCGAATATTTGAGCGAGAGCGGTATGCAAAGTGGTTGCAGAAAGGACGGGAGTCTTGGGACGGTGGGAAAGCGGCATACTTACCTAATCCCCCCGCCCGACGCGTGACGACATCGACTCTCATGATCATGATCACCCACTGGCAGTTCGGCTTTCTTGCTAGTTCTTCGACTTGTTTTCTCTCCTCGACCAGACCTCCAGACGCAGTACAACTCTATTGTTTGATATGTCAATAACTTACGGCCTCAATCAGCAAGCGATGTCGAAGAAGAGGCCCAAAGTTGAGGATATCGAGTCATCCCGAGAATGCGTCAGTGTCCGTGACAAATCAATGCCCACAAATGCGCGCGGCCTTCCCATTTTTCCAGCAGAGCTTCTTCTGGAGATTGTAGCTTATTTTCCAAGACCGAAGGACCTCGGACTCGACGATTCCTCAATCCCCAGAGTGTTGTATATGTATGAAGCAGAGCAATTCGCTGCTTGGCGTGAAGCGGTGTCCTCCCTTTCACAAACGTGTAGAAGTTTAAGGCTCTTCTTTCGTCCTTATCTGTGGCGCCGAATTGAAGTATGGGAAGGCATGATTATGCCCAATTCTCAAAGATTGTGGACTCCGCGCTTGGCAATTGGGAAGGAACACAATCTGGAAATAGTCCGCCAGCTGGAAATTGTCACTGTGCGAGATCCTCGTCTTGCGCAGTATGTACAGTACGTGATCTGCACCTTCTGTCACCTTCGTCGATATTCATGCCAACATAATAAAGAATTGTTGACGTCGACGTGGCGCGAGATCACGACAAGCCTGTTCTCGTTAAGCTTGCCCGCTGTTTTGCTCTCTTTCCGAACCTTCATACCGTGAAACTTCGGATGTTAATTGTGGACAAACAGGCGCAAAGTACTCTCAGGACCTTGGAAAAGGCATTCGGAAAATATTCCTACCCTCAGGTCTCTACAGCCATAATCTCGAAATGGGCGTATCCTTTTCTCAATTCTTGTCCCAACTTACGTTCGCTCCGCTGGCTGGAGCCAAGTCGGTACAGCCCGCTTTTCTGGAGGCTTAGATCCGACATAGTCACCATACTGCAATCTTGTAGGCATGTCAGGAATCTCGCCCTTCGTGCCGAAGACGGAGAATGGTTAGAAGGTAGATTTCTTCTGGCGTCCTCGCAAGATGCCACTAACTAGATAATTCCACAGATATTGTGAAATGCTTACCCAACCTCGAGCACATCGTCTTGAACTGTGATAGTTCTCTTATAAACTATTATCTCGAAGTGCGTATCAATTTGCATGCATGTGCTACAATGTACCTATTTTATTACTTGCGACGTTGGGTTTCTAGTCAAGCCTTGAGCCTTTGAAAGGCTTAAGGTACTTGCGCAAGTTGGAGATTGTAGCAAATTCACTGATCGAAGACGATGTGCGAAATGCTATTCTCAAAGAAAGCGACAATTTATTTGCTCTTCTGCAGGATGGGGATGCCGAAGCAAGGGAGCTCATTATTCGCCATGGAAGAAATTCCGAAATGAAAATGGAATTTATATATCCCTTTCGTCAAGTCAAATCTCCCTGAACAAGTTGACGCTGTAATCTCTATGTCTAATTTCTGTATCTAGTGGGCGCAAAATTGAGAAGTATTGAATCAATCATAACCATTCGAAATCTCGTTTTGAGGAGCTGGCGGCAAAACTCGTTGATCACATTCTAGGATCGCCTTTTCATCCCAATGCCTCCTTCGTATCCAAACCAGGTCTGCCTTGCGCAGTGCGGGCCGCGAAGGAGGACTATCATAATTTGTGCACCATACAAGGCCATTCCCAGAGCCGCACAGGCTCGCCAGCCATGCTCAACAAAGACTTTGGTGCCAACTGACGTTCCCATAAGCTGTCCACCGTAAAACTGAAGCCATATTAGTACGGTACTGGCAACAGGGACTGTGTTGACGTACGGACAGAACATACAGAGAATTTAAGCGAGATATTGCTTGGATGTCAACGCTAAAACAGCAACTCTTGAATAAAAGGCAGGCATGATTGAAAGCTGTTGGACACTCACCTGAACACCTTCGTCGCGATCGATACGTTCTGTATCTGCCGAACGGCGTCCAGTCCGATACAGGCAATTATCACTGCTGAGATGTTGAGCCCGGCAGCAGCGGTCTGCACTGCTTGAAAGAGGAGTAGTAAAAGGGTCGAAACGAGAATACCGTGCCAGGGTGGAATATGGTCGAGAAGACGGCCAGCAAAAGGACCCATGGCAATGCCACCCAGTCCCAAAAGCCCGAAAAGTCCGATTAAAAGACTAAAGACAGGGCGATAAGATGTGACTGAGGGAGCCGCGACTAGAATTGACTCACGTCGAATAATTATACGGAGGTCCACCTAGAAGAAAAGTAAGTGTAACCCAATAACTCGAGAAACAGGCACTCGTTGCCAGTGTCATGAGCTCGACTTGGACCACAAGAGGCTCGGTCAGGGCGAACTTGATCATGGTCCATAACACAGTCCTATACGTTAAGGATTTGTTCTTCGATGGGTAGTCGGGTAAAACCCAGTAGCACAGGAGGAGAATCGCATACTGAGCTCCTATTGCTAGATAGTAGACGACCCGCCAGGACAAAAATTCGCCCATGACACCAGCCAGTACACGAGCAATCAATGCACCTGACAGCATGCCTGTGAGCACAATTGAGTAAGCAAAACCTCGATGCTCGGGACCGGCGAGATCTGCTGCAAGCGGAGCAAGAATCTGCGGCGACATGTTCCCTAAACCAATGAGGAAATTCAATATCTGAAACGCGATGAGATTCCTCGTGATAGCGAGTCCGATCGTGAGGGTTGCAGTGGTAAAAACCAGTAGAAGAATAAGTTGGCGGCGCCTTACAAGGTCGCCAAGTGGGCAAATGAAAAACATTCCGACTGCGTACCTGTTTTTAGAATTAGTCTGATTAGACGTAGAAAGGAACATAAATCTCTTACCCAGCCTGAATAAGGGTTGGAATGCTAAGGCGTACTGGAGAATCAGCCTGAATTCGCTACTAGGAAAATGCAGACGAACTTTGAAACCGCCTCATATGACACATCGAAAGTATCTGCCATTTGGACTGAACGGAGCGCTACATCAGAACGCAGACGCATGTTCTATGTTCGGTAGCCTTACTCAATAAGGGCTGAGAGTAATATAGGTTAGATATCACTGGGAGATGGAGGTGAGTTCGGCTAACGTCCGTAATCCGTGGCCTCAATCGGACGTACAAAAACTTGCAGCCACTCCTATCCATATATTCATCCAAACGCCAAAGGCTGGCGGGCGATCAGAATGATACCGCAAGTGGACCGGAATAGGAAGCAAGAAAAGGTCCTTAGTAGGCCCTTCTGGTAGATCGAATGAGCTCGCAACATTCTGTTGCACGTCGAGTTTCTTCTCGTCAGCGGAGTCGGTGTCGCCGACGGCGCCATTTTCCATGTCTGGTGCCATACGAGGGGTACTTGCTGGAATGCAGGCCTGTCCTTTTCTATGTTTGCCACTTTAAATATGTTTCTGCCCTCCGGGACACCGTCTCCGTCTGGTGGCAGCATTGCGTAAATCGAGAAGACCGCGTGCAGTGATTTTGTGCAGGGATTTGTCAATTTTAGAACAGAGAATCCGAAATGGGAGTTAGATCCAATCGAGCTGGGTTATCGATCCGACGAAGAGCTGAATCGCTAGGAAATTAGCATATGTCAGCTGGAAGGGTACGCGGCCCTAAGTTTCGACATACCTTCCGAGAGGGCCCTAGACACGAGGAAGAAGTTTAAAACTTCCACACAATGAAGCCCAGCAGCTCAGCGCTCAGTCCTGATCCTTGTTCCCGGTATTGCTGAAACACGAAAGCCTGTCGAGAGAAAAGTAATATACTAGGTCAACGCTGAATTCATCTGTTTTGAAGTGCATGCTTTGTGAAGGCGCGATGCTGAGGAAAGATAGCACCTGGATGATAGATGAGCCGCTGGGAGTCAGAATGGGATAACAAATGAAACCATTCTTCTATTCACCAAATCGACTCTTCCTTCTTCTCATATTATACGTAGAGCCATAGCATAGATGCAACACGCAAGCATCATTCTTGCAGATTGGAGATTAGTATGCGATGCGTCTGTTCCGAGCCCGCAGCTATTCGAGGCAACCGTATTTCTGTTGATCGATATCTCATTTGAGGCACCTTGTAAATCGTCAGAAGTACGTGGTTGAAGAATCCCTGGGAGCAAGTATGTAGATACAGGCTGGTTCGCTGGTGATCATGATAGTGGCATGATTTGAATCTTGATACGTGTAAGGTTGGTTTGCCCCTCGTTCATCCGGATCTCCAAGCAACTACTACACGTAATCGCGCGATAACTTCACACGAACTTTAGACCGTGACGCACGCTGTGCTTCCGGACTTGGTTAAGGTCTTACCAAAGAACATCGCGAGCGTAACATATGGCTCGTTCAATCATCCATCCAAATCTATATTTCTATGGGGAAGGGCAATAAAATTCTAGATATGCTCGACTCTGAAAAGTAAGAGGGCAAAGCATAAAACGAAGTAGGAGGAGGCTCTAGTGATCAGCAGTGATGAGTAAAAGGAACATTCGTGGTATGATATGACCACGAGGAGTAGAATCTGAGGCATCGCATCAACTACTCGTTGAGAGACGGCTGGACGGAAGCGCTCTTCATATCGTTTATTTTTTCACGTTGTTCAGCCGCTTCGCGCCACTCAGCCCCTCTGCAAGCAAGTAGTAGCATACCAGCCCCTGTCAGAGTCAGTACTCCCCCCATGATAGTATACAACCATCCTGATAGTGTCTGGGTCAACATTCAGCGACAATCTCGTTTGTAACTTACCGTCGCCGAGACCATCCTGCAGAGTACGTCAATAATCTACATAATAGGCTACATAGAGGACGAATAGTCGTACCTGAAGAGGGACGACAATTTCCGTAGCAATGCAAGCAAAAGTACCCCGAAAGGCACTATTCGTAGCAACAGCGGTTGAAGAGCGACCAGTGTTCGAATCCACGATGTAAGCCAATGTGATTGCATACATCCAACTAGATGGTATGGCTATTAGACACGAGACACAAGGAATTGATGAGCCTCACATTGAAAAGAAACCTCCAAGAAACAAGAATACACAGATTGCGGAAATATGAACTTTCTCCCGACATAGCCATCCGTACGCGACAACACATGGTGGCAGCAGGAAAATCCCTAATCTCTTACTTGGCAATCTCATCTAAACACGTTTATCGACTTCATCCAGAAATGAGACTCCCAGTTTGCAGTTCGACGTACCTCAGGATAACTTCGGCCGCCGTTCGCTGCTTTGAGCCGTGCAAGCTCGCGATCAGACCACCTACCGCCCAATATACTGCCGAATGCGCAACCTTGATCAAGGTCATTTTTCAGCGACAAACAGACGAGCAACCATGCGCACCAACACCGAACGATAAAGTGACGAGACCAATCTTTAGGGGACCGTAATGATAAGATGTATCCAGTGTTCGTGCAGTGGCGTAGGCGATCATGTAAGCGTATGCAAACTGCACCCCTAAGAGGCTATATTACAAAACAACCATTCTAACGACATTCAAGGCTCACCTGAGCACATCAGGACAAGTAAATTATTTTTTCTGCTGAGGACGAGTATCAAGGGCTTGATGGGGTTGACGTCAGTGATGGATAGTCTAAGCTCGTCGGCCACTTGTGTAGCATCTACAGTTTCAACGCTAGGATTTTTCTCTATGTCGATGTCGCATCTTGATTCCTTAGCTGACGGAGAACCATTACGCT
Organism: Gymnopilus dilepis; assembly: GCA_002938385.1. Classification (NCBI taxonomy): domain Eukaryota; kingdom Fungi; phylum Basidiomycota; class Agaricomycetes; order Agaricales; family Galerinaceae; genus Gymnopilus; species Gymnopilus dilepis. The sequence continues at coordinate 18,085 of NHYE01005564.1, forward strand.
CGGGAGGTGCGACTGCAATGCTTTCTCGGAGGCGTTGTTTGAGGAGACTCTGATAGACTAGGCTGCGTTCTTTCCTGAAAGTGTCCTTGAAGAGGAAAATGAACGCCAGGACGATAGAGCCGCCGAATATCGCCAGGAACCAGAAGATAGCTCGCCAGTTCCAAACTGCAGTCAAGAATCCCCCAAGGATGGGGCCAACAGCCTGGAAAAGCAGTTGACTTTAACACTCTCCAGATTAGCTGAGCAACGAGGAAACATGCGCACCGGACCTAGGAGAGGTGCGACGTAGTAGATTCCCATCTATCGCGTATTAAATGACTAGACAGAAGGGATTACAAGAGTCGAACCTTGCGGCCACGTTCATGCGGGTCGAAGATGTCTGCAAGGGACGTGGCCCCTATCGCCATCACTGCACTCGAACTGAAATGTAACACGGTCAATCAAATATCCAGTCTACGGTTCTGGCTTGAACTGACCCAGCCGCTTGTAGCGCCCTCAGTCCTATGACTCTTTTGAAGAAGTTAGAACATCAAAGGAGGCGTAACGCATTATCTAGACTAACGGGCCAATTCCATGACTGAGAGCAACGATGATGCTTCCAATGGTGAAAAGACCAACAGATACGACATAAACAATCTGACCAAATTGAGAGAGGAAGACACTGCAGATAAATTAGAAGGAGCCGACCTTCCGTCCTTTAACTTCGCTGACGGCGGTCCAGAGCAGTGGCATAACGCCTTGTATTAGAATGAATATCGAGATGCTCAGACTGAATTGAGAGCTGGTTGCCGGAAGTTCAGCCTCCATCTGTTGGACAGCAGCTGCGGAAAAGTCGACGTTGGTTGTGTGTAGCGTAAGAAGCTATAACATCCTCACGATTTTGAATATTCGCTGATAATGCAGCAATCATAGAAGCAAAGGCGATGAGGAGCAACGTGGCATTCTGAAATGCAATTAGCTGAGGAAATATTGCCCGTAGATTCAGATGACATACTTTCCTTAGAGACGACCACGCTCGTGGGTCATCCTTGACGGGAACATGTTCTATGTCAAAAGACAATTCGGCTTTCTGAATGATCGTCGGAGCAGCACTTGATCCTTCTGGTGCGCCTGCTGGCTGACTAGACTTCGGTGGTCCGGAGTCTTCCGTCGAGATAGTTGGTGCTTGGTCGTTACCAAAGGAGAGGGTGGCCATACGGAACCTTGAGTTTTGTCAGGTGCAGCGAAGTAGTGGGACCAAGTAGAGCAACTATGTCAGTGAGGATGCGCCCGAGTGTAGGTGGCCGCAAGTCTATGATAGATATTCTCCTCGTTATCATAGCAAGGCATTTTATATAAAATAGCCGTCCTTAATAGGTCCACATGCGAAATTTTTTCCAGGGTTCGAAGGGCGTATTGAGAGCCGCACACCCGAAGATTCCGACGGAAGTTACGGAACTCAAGAGATCGGGCTCACGTGCTGAAAAGCGGCATGCCGAACTATCAGCCGCGGCAACGATCCGAAAATGACATCACATTTGAAGACCTTGAGGCCTCGAAAGTCCATGGACACCTATGGACATCGATCTATCTCAATAGCAGGTTACTTATGGATCCAGCAGACTGTTGGGGGTTGAAATCGTCTGGGGCATGGGGATTGGAATACTTATTATAAGGCCTGCCTGACAAAAATATCTTCGTTTCCGGGGGTTACATATAGTACATAATTGAATAGCAGAATACATATATGCATGATAATACGAGTATACTTGAGTACGCCTAGAGTAGGATTGTCAAGCATCAGACCTTTAAAAATCTCTAGCTTTTCAGGCCTTCTGCAGATTACAAGCATTCTAACCTCTTTCACGTTCATCATCCTTGAACTCTGCTTGTTCACGCCAATAAGCCCCATTACGCCAAACGATAACTAGACAGAGGCCCGCTGAAGCCACTATTACGGACCAGATTGTGTATAGCCAACCTGTGATTTTATTTGAGCGAGATTTTCGTGTGAAAATGTCGACCTACCATCTCCCAGACTTTCCTGGTTCCAGGTCAGAAACAAGATCATGCAAATGGAAATATAATATCAACCACGTACCTGTAAGGGAACGGCGGTTTCAGCAGCGATAAATGCAAGAACTCCTCTGAAAGCGCTGTTTGCAGCAACTGCTGTAGACGACCTTCCTCGATTTGCGTCTACTATGTATGCCAAAGTGATGGAGTAGATCCAGCTGGTGTTCATTCAATGAGAATAAGAAATAAGATTTAAAGAATTCAGACTCACATGTTCAGGAAGCCCCCTACAAAGAGCATAATGACGACCAAAGATATATGAACTTGCTTTCGACATATCCAACCAAATCCAATAGCCGCGAAGGGGAAAAGGCAGGCGCAAGACAGCGTACTCTTGAGACGCATCTGGGTAGAACGAATGAGATTCGCGGATACAAATGTAATCCAATGCTAATCAATCTTGCCTCTGCATCGACCATTCCGTCATTTTTAGACCTGAGCCGTGCAAGTTCCCGGTCAGAAACACGCCCGCCCAATACGCTACCAAAGATACAGCCTTCAAGCAAGTCAGAAAAGACGAATCTATAAAATAAAATACACGTACCGGCGCCATATGAAAGGGTGACAAGACCAATCCTTAGGGGCTTGTACCCATAGGATCCGCCCAGAGTCCGAGAAGTCGTGTACGACACGAGGAAACCGTAAGCAAAAAGTAGACCTTGAAAGTGCAGCAGGTAAATACTGGCCAAGTCCGTTGCTTGGAGTGAAGGGACAATTTTTACCTGAACTCAAGAGGACCAGGAAGTTGTTCCTTCTGCGAACAACCTGTATTAGAGGAGTGATCGGGTCGATGTCAGAAACAGACAGTTCAAAAGAGTCTTGAGCATTTCTTAGTGCGTGAATTCTGAACTCCTTCTCAACATCGGCATTCAGGTTATTCACATCGTCGCTTTCCCTGACTTGAGGCTTTGAGTCAGACGGGGCCTGGGCATTGCGGAGTTTCTTCTTCAAAACGCTTTGGTAGGTCAAACTACGTTCACGTCTGAAGGTATCTTGAAATAAAAATGTAAAAGCAAGAAGCATGACGCCCGCTACGACAGCAAGGAACCAGAATATTGCGCGCCAGCCCCATGCCGATGTAAGTATACCACCGAACACCGGACCAAACGCCTGGAAGTAAACGAGGGTCAGCTGAGTTCAGTGCTTAATAAATCCAATTGTACTGACCGGACCAAGCAGAGGGGCGACATAGTAAATGCCCATCTATAGGTTGGAAAGCTTGTCAATCCGGTTGACCATCGTGAACAAGATGTGATTACCTTCCGACCTCGTTCCGCGGGTTCGTATATATCGGCCAGAGAAGCTGCACCAATCGCCAACACGGCGCTCGACCTAGTATGAGGTTGTAAGGATGGGTTGGACCAGGAGTCATGGAGACATCTACCCTGCGGCTTGAAGAGCACGAAAGCCGATTACGCTGAAAAAATGGAGCGACTCAGTTTGGAAAGCCTGGATAAAGAAAGTATGAAATCCTGACGTTTCGATTCGTCGACTCAAAGCGAGAAGAATACTCGCGAGAGTGAACAAAGCCAATGACGTGATGTAGACAAGCTAAGGGAGCACCCACTGATCTTTAGATTTCCATTCGCTAATTGACTCGAAGGAGAAGGCGTTCACCTTGCGTCCTTTAAACTCGCTGACGGCACTCCACGCCATTGACATCAGACCTTGGATAAGAATAAAAGTCGATATACTGAGGCTGAATTGAGAGGTCGTCGCGTGCAAATTCGCCTCCATCTGAACCACGGCGGCTAAAAAGGAGTATGAATGAATGATTTGTAAATGGTTAACCAAGGTCACGGACGATTTTGGATGTTAGAGCCCAATGTCGCCACCAGCGAAGCAAAAGAGATGAGAATCAAAGTACAGGTCTGCAAAGGTTGTCAATTACGAGTATCATAGGCAGACCCACACAATTATCACTTTACGAAGCTCCGACCAAGCACGAGGGTCGTTGTCAACTGGAACATGCTCTATATCATAACAGGGTTCGGCAACCACAGTTGGTGTTAAACTGAGCACGTCGGAAGTGTCTGTCCTAGGTTTTACGACTGCTGGTTTGGGTGGCTCGAGCGGCGACACTTGGAAGCTGGAATCGTCCTCCAGCTTCTGCTTTTTCGCGGCCATTGAGCAACTGCACGGCCGCTCACGAGCTGGGGATGAGGGATAAGGAAATGTGCAAACATGGGCAAGAAAAAAGCACATTTATAGAGCGAGGTCAGTGAGTCTAATACTTTTCTCCATCGCTTTCGAAACGATCCCGAGCAGTAATGCCTTCAGCTCGTTGCCGGGGCCTCTTGGACGCAGTTTCGAAACATGGAAAAGGTGATCTGTCGTCCATTGACACTCGTTGCTGTAAAGCAATTTCATGACTCGAGTGAAGATCCCGATAGTCATTGACGAACGTCTCAACCACTAGCTGCGCCTCTGAGGTTGAGTTGGAGCGACGAGGATTCCTGTCTTTCAGGACGCTGTCTGGTGCACGAAAATTGAGTTATTTTTGCTCGAGAGGTCCATGGACCCACTCCGTGCATGGCTACCCAAAGCCGCGAGGCTGTCGGAGACTGCCAATATGGCGTCCGGGAAGAGTCATGAGGCAAAAATTAGTCCGATAGGCGCGCTGAAGGGTACAAAGAATGACTCACTTGATTTATTTGTTAAAAAGTCTGCATATGTGGCTGCTACCCTGACATCGGCCGGTCAACGAACTGGGCAGTTTGTGATAAGCACCAAGGCTAAATGTAGGGAAACCTATCGGCTTTATTGAAAGGACATAAGACGGAAATGAAATACAACGATAGAAATGGTGCGTACTAAGAAGAACTGGAAGACGTAAACTGTGGAAGTATGCTTGACTTGCCGACCAGGTGTAGCATCTGGACACACCTGGACCACGAATTTGCTTCAACCTCTCGGAAGTCTTGCCGGTGGGAATCAGCGATATTCACCGGGCCGCTAGAAAAGGTGGACGAGAATATGTACTGCAGTTCTACATGTGCTTGGAAAACAAAATAAGCTCGATGTCGAGCAAAAATAGCGCCCCTTTTGAGACCCAGAGTTTAGATGTTGACTCTTTCCGGGAAATTGAACGCAGTCGTTGAATAGCTAGCTGACGTCCGATGGAGTACAAGCACGTACATTTCCAACGTCAGACTCCGAGCAACCGGCCTGCACGAAATCCAAAAGAGCAAACAAATATGAAGAAGTCGACGTACCGTTGCATGTGAACATAGTTATGATTCGGCTCACTATCAGCGTGTAAAATGGCGGTCATCAGTATTGGGTAGCTACACGAACACGTAAGGTTCGCCACTCATGTGTGGAACTCATATCGGACGATGGCATCCGAAAACATGAGAGTACAAAGAAAAAAGCGGGCCCCCAAAATGCTTTCAAGATCCGAGGAGTCTAACTCTAAGAAGATAAAGACAAAAGAACACGAGGAAGTCATGGTCAGATGTAAGTGAAGGAGTTTGGAGACGCGTACCCTTCCGACTTCACCCGTGAGTGCTTTACTTGAAGGTGTGCGACTTGTTCCCACTCTTCAATTCACTGTAGGCTCTAGGAGGCGCAGGGAAGTCGCCATAAAAGTTTCCTCCTGAAAGCAATAGTTGATAAGATTGAATCTCAGAGGTGCATGAAAGGGCCAAGTGAACGCAATACCTTTATTGGCTTGCTTCTTTTGTCGCTTCGCTTTCCTGGCTTCGGCTTCAGGGTTATCATCCAAGATGTTGGGAACGGTAGAGAAGTCAAAGGGTTCTTCATCCACAGCCTCGGCCACGCCCTTCCCTGGTATCTTCGCCTTCTTTTCATGACCGTCATCAGTAGCCCCTTCGCTTCCTTCATTGAGCGTAGTCGATCCAGCCTTGCGCTTTCTTTTCTGCCTCGCTTGGCCGACAACAACGATCGTGTCTTTCTCTTCTTTGATTGGCTTCGTCGTTCTCTGCGAAGGAGCAACATATGGAACTTCGACATCCATACCAGAGGCTCCTCCGTCAATCTCAGACTTGATGGTTTCCTCGACGACCTCTTGAGGTTGGGGTGCGGTGGCGAAAACGATCTGCGCAGAGATGCAAATTAGAAGTTCAATACCCGCAGGACTGCTGGACAGAAGCATGACATACCTTGGGAAGAAAAGGAGCCATAGTCAAGCTGCGGTTAATTTTGGCTACAAGCTCTTCAAAACGAGGGTGGACAGCATGCGTGATTGCGGCATTCGAAAGGTTGGGAGACGGCACCTGGAATTGAGAGATTTTAGCCTTTATGAACATTCATCCAAAGCTGCAGTAGGTTTCGCGTACGTGAATATTGCCCTTGGTGCTGCTCCCAAACAGCGTGCTGACTGACGTTGAAAGCCCTCCAGAAGCGACATTGCTGGCAGTAAGAGCAGGTGCCTTATTCACCGTAGGGGCCGCCTTGGACACCGAGACTCCGAACAAGGAAGACTGAGGAGTTGAGGAAGCGTTGACGAGTCCTATTTGCCAATGGAATAAACTTGAGCATCACATCGACACATATGAAAAATCAGTGTTATAGAGAATCTTTTGCCTACCTCGGCCCCATATGCTCGTGCTCTCAACCTTCTTCACGCTCTCCACGACTTCGACCTTCTCCAGATCCTTCATTTCCGCGTCTAGCATGACGACGTCCTTCCTGGACTCGACGGCTGCTGTAGTGGTGATAGTGGTCGCTGAAGACTCAACTATCGCAGTTCCGTCCTCAGGTGGCTCCACTTGCGAACCGCCTACACGGGCCATGGCCATGCCTCGCTTCACGGCATCCTTGATGACGGTGAGCAGCTCCTTCGCTCTTCTCTTCACCACAGGTGGGATAGAGGATTTGAACAATGCTAGCAGCGCAGCCATGTCCGCGGGAGGCTGCTCCGCAATGAGAAACAACACGTGGTTCTGGAGGACGTATCTAAGTAGAACAGAGCCTATCAGAATCGAGGAATTGTTGTAGATAGGATAAAAACCAACCTCGTACTTTCGTCCTCTTCCCTAGCAGCCTTTTCTCTCCACCAATGCACAGACTTATACACTTCCCGCTGCATAGCACCAATGCCAACACCAGGTCCACCAGCCGTCAATGCGATCTTGTTCCATCTCTTCGCAAGAGTGTCCCACCCGCCGCTTCCAGATCCGTCAGTGAAGTCGTAAGGCTCCTTGGTGTATACCTTCAATGACGTCTCGGCCGAACGAGACAGAGCTTCTTCTAAAAGATGTCGCGGTGGTGTGGAGGAGGATGTTGCCAAAGGCGGGGGTGAGGACGAGGGAGAGCGGAATTGAAATTGGGTCTTCGACCGGTCGAGAAGGGCGTTCCGTAGATTGTCGTAGATGTAAAGTAGGAAGTGCGTGTCTGAACGAGCATATTTCAACATATCTGCCGGAAGCGGTCTGCAAAGGAGAGTTAGTCTGAGGACGATTCCCCACAGCATTGAAGTCGTGCCTTATCCTCCAGTCTGCCAGCTGATACCGCTTGTCTGGGACGAAGTCGCAATACATTTCAAGTAGGTTGGCAAGCCCATGACGAGGGAAGTCTGAAAGACGGATCTGATGAGGACGCACCCATACCGCCCGAGGTATCTAAACTCACCAAGGAGCTTTGATGCGTGGAAGGTGTCGAATAGATTGACAATGTAGATATTGAAGTCTTGCTGTAGCCAAACCACGTCGCTATCGGCTCCGTGGAATACCTATCGGCAAGCGTTAGCCAATGCTCATCGAAAAAGAACGGGCCCGCATACCTTCACGATGTTAGGGTCTGTAAAAACCTCGTTCAACGCCTCCACTTCATCCCGCACTGCCAGCAGATCGATCACCCAATCAGTTTCCCTGTCGCTGATTTGCATGAGGCACAGGAAGCCTGAGTACGAGCGATAGCTATGATGCTCCAAGTCGACAGCGATCTCCGTTGCGTCTCTCAGTTTGGAGAGCATCTTTTCAAAATCTTCCTTTGTCGAGACCCAAATTGCTTCAGTTTCCTCGAGTGAAGGTGGTGATACTGGTGTACAGGGAGTGAACATCCTTGGGGGATAGGTGAGGTGGGTGATCTCATAGCGGTATGGATGGTTCGACCTAAGGAGCGTATAGCGTATACTGTCAGCTTGCCACATCAGGGACAGCACAACAATAGAGGCTTACACAGCGTTGCTAGTGCTGTCCGATTCTGTATCGGTATATATGTGGCCCAATGGCACCTTCGCATTGTACTTGTGGGATAGAGTGGGGTACCATGGCGCGTCCGAATTGTCGACCCTTTTGGAGAATGATAGCTGGGGTTTGTTGAGGTGGGCAGCGTGTTGAATAACCGGCTCTGGACGGCCTTGCTCAGTCGTCGCTTTAGGTACGTTTTTCTGTGAAGTTTATCAGTCAACAGGAACCCCACTAGGCGTCTTTGAGGATATACCTTCGTTCCGGCCTTGTTTGAAACTATAGGAGGATTGATGGCGATAGCAGGTGCTTTGTTCTTTCCCCAAAATTCGTCGAGGCAGGTATCCTAAAGGTTAGAGACAGATTATTAGACAGGAGAAGAAATGGTACAGCAGGTGGACCCACGGTTCTTTCTAGCAGCTGATCAACCGAATCCACAACGAGTGAATGGAAATTATCCACTACATCGTCCTGATTTTCCAACTTCGCCTTGCCCTTTCCTTTGCTCCCTTGGTCGACTGTTGAAGCCAAAGCCAACAGCCTATTCGCCATGTTTAGTACCCTTTGGGAAAAGGCGTCCAGGCTCTCGCTGAGCTCTCGGTCCATTGACCTGTGAAAAGCAAGGTCTGTTGGCAGTCCTGCTGCTTTTCGCGTTGCTGCAAGTGCTGAAGCTTGGATTTTGGCATTGTAAGAATCAAATGACGTGGAAGTCATAGGCGTCAGGGAGCTCTCGTCCATTCCAGCTGGTTATAGAGATAGGCTCCTCCTGAATGTAAAGTCCAAGTAAATGCGGAACATCTGTCGCTTTGAATTTTTCGTCACCAATACTCTTCCACGTGACTGGGTCGTGTCGCGCTCTGAGTCTGTGGCTCTGCAGTCGGATTTGTTGGCACCGCGTCACCACTCAAACTCTGACTCGTTTGTTGATCGCCAGAGCCCAGCTAAGAGCTTTCTGAGAGTGCGCACCCAAGTTCACAAGCACTCATGACCGTTACTCGACCTCACCTGCCGTGGCTGCACATCTATAATACTCCTACGGATCCATCAAGCCAAAGGATATCGGGACGGCGTTAACAAGATTGCAGGAGGACAATAGTCAGTTGGGGAGCTTCGACTTTGACTCCCATTTCATGTTGACCGTGAACCATCCAGAGGCTGCGATTACCTGTGTTCGTAGAATACAGCGACTGAGGGTACATTTGTACGATGTGCTGTATACGCGTCGCATCACCCTATCCTGCAGTCGGTTTCTGTGTCCGACTTCGGCATGTGCAACTGTGATGGCTTGACACTGGCGCTGTAGCCCGGGTACTAAAGCATGCATGTCTCTGTCGAAGATCCATTGCCAAGGGGAACAAGTACCAAACGCGCACATCCGACTGAGGGTTTAGCTCTTCCAGTGCAAATCATTGCACAGGACATCAAGGGCCTTTTTGTCAACAGTTGATCCGTGCTCGAAGCATGCATGAATGCGCCCATCCCTTGCAACATGTCTAACTTCACAACATTCATTTATCGACATCCCCCCAAACCCGAATGGACTGGTTCAGAAGTTCTGTCAGCTGTTCCCCCCTCACTGCGCCTCACAGGACCTTCCAGCAAAGTGGGCTCAGAAGCGGGTTTTCCAAAGCCTACTTCACGATAACGATAACAGTCGGCGCGCCCACTGGTTGGCTATAGCACCGCCTCCGTTCTTGCCGGACGTCTAGCATCAAGCAATGGGGAGAAAGACGATAAGGCAAAAGGATCAATACCTTGTATGTCGGATCTTTATTTGCCCTGAAGAAACGGGGGGAAGGCTATGTTGAGCACTGTCTCGTGGTCGTATCAGTTTGTACCAGTTGTCAAAAGCCTGTCATGGTGGCGTCGTACTCTGTTGTGATACATCGGATCCTTTGCTCGAATTTGGTCTTCTGCGGGCATCTTCCATTGTATAAAGGTGTCGCAATTGGCAGGGTCCCATTTCTTCAAACAGCTGGTCTGTTGCCTTCGCTGAGCGAACGAGAGATTTCACGACTCCTCAAAATGCGCTCAATCTTATACGTCCTCATTTCCGCCGCTCTCACCTCTCTCGTGTCTAATGCGTTACCGCTACCGGTGAGTCGTGAAATGAACATCTTCTATCTTTCCGGTCTAACTGGCGGTGCTCCAGGGTGCCTATGAAGTAAATGAATACGATGCCCGCGCCTTAGCCGATTTTGTACAGCTGGAATCAAGAGTATTCGGGTCGCGACCAAATCCCGTGGGCCCAGGAGGAAGGCACCCAGAAGATGGTGAGCAAATCGGTCATGCATCTCTTGATGTCTTTTGCTCAGTGTTTTTCCAATACTTGTCTCAGACCCTACTCATCCTCAAAGTACGCGCCTTTTCCACCCTATCCGCCAAGGAACGTACTACGAGACTGCCAACCACGCTGTAAGTCAATGATAGATGAGCTACGCAGAGGTAGAGCTGACACCATGTTACCAGTACTCCCATCACGATGTGAACCGCCACGCTAGTCAGCTCATGAACGCGTTGGATTTGGCGACCACTCGAAACAGCAACAGGCAGCGGAAGTCGGAAAGGACCTACCCCAAACCGACTTCGGGTTTCCGCCCAACTGAAGCCCATCGGGACCCTGCAAGTGGCCACCCCATCTCGTACCACTACCCCATGAGCGCCACTCCAGGCAACGCTCCTCATAACCCTCATACCGGTCGCACATCCATGAGAGTTGGCACCGACCGTCTGATGGCCTGGAGACACCCAACGGACACCCACTTCAACCTCGGCGTTTCCTATCACGATCCTCATCAGCCTATTCCCCCTACCTCCCACAACCACCCCTTCAGCGCTGCTGCACCGCGAAATGGGGGCAGATTCAAAGTCGGCGTGGTCAAGGCCAAGAAGGCATTTGGAAGGCTCTTGGACAAGGTTAGAGGAAGGGGTCATTGATTGACGTACGTGTGTACGCGTGCCGTGCCAGGGTTGGGTCTGCAAGTCCTGGAGCATAGGATAAAATCGAATAATATAGGTGCTGATTAGCTATAGGTGCCTGTCCCTACTTATGTAGCTTCAATAATGACCTCCATTGGTGGATAAAATTCATAAGTTGAGTAGTCGTCAGCTCCTTGTCAGGTATCCTGGCAAAGGATTCGAAGAGCAGGTTAATCGTTGGAGTCGATCTCTTCATCTTGCAATGTATCTGCGAGGTTTGCCTTGGAGGTATGATTAGGCGTATTGGATCCCAAAAGACTGAGATTCTGAATCCCAACGGAGTCCCAACGACCTCATGGTGAGCTGGTGTAGCCGGCCCGACATGAGGCGGAGCTTGAAGTTTCACGAGAAAGGAAACGGCGACCGTGACGCCCGTGACAGTATCGGACTCGTCTGGTTTCGTCACTTTGCTTCCTTGCCTCGTCTTCCAGCCTCTCTCAAGTCAAAACGTCTGCTTTGATGTTCTACTCAACCAGCATAATACAGGGAAGGGCCATGTGGGCTGCTTAACTCTGAACGAAATCGAACTCTTCCTTTCTGACTCGGCTTTAGAGCATGAGAAATGTGAGTAGTACCCGTCACTCCAGCGAAGACAAAACTTCAACAATCTTCCAAGAGGAACACCGGTGTTGATCTGTAATGTGACCAATGCGCGACTTCGACTGCTACTAAAGTCGGAATATATCTCATTCGGGGCGCAAGATAATACCCGTTATTTAATTCCTGTCATGCTGTGGCTACTCGATCGAATATCAACAACACCTCAAGCTTAGATCCTCGTGAGCCCGACAAGTCCGCCACCTCAGGCTGCCAGATTGAAATGTGAATCTGGTGGGATGCGTGTTTGGAAAGGTCGCGTGGGTACTTACTTACCTCCAGTTTGCTAAACCTCTCAAGATAAAAACCAGCTCTCTGGTCCACGCATAGAAAGAGACACATGGAAGCCCTCTTCAAAGCCAAACTTGCGAAATCCACACGTCTGGCACAAATTATAGGGTCTGCTTCTTTGTGAATTTTAAATCGATAAGGGTGAAGTATGTTACGGCATGGCAGCGCCCATCCCTTTCAGCGTGTCTGAATTCGCGTCACCGCCGAAGAACCAGCCGGATGCAACTGCCCCATTTTCAGAGCATCTAGGAAGGTTTTTTAGCAAAAGTGGATGCGGGAATGTGAGTGGGTTTGACTTCGTGATGATTGAAGCCCTCTAATTTATCGTCGACGCTGTTCCTCTCATACAACTCGCCATTGAAATAGGCAAAAAGGCCGATATGTCAGATTTTCATTCGCGGAATTCTCAAACAAATGCGGCTGAGGCTATGTTGGCTCCCCGCCTCATGGGTTGCATCACTTGGTGTCAGCCGTCAAGAGCTGTCATGGTGGCGGGTGATCTGCTTCAATTCATCAGACCCTTACTCGAATTTGGCAATGAGTGAGGATCCCTTCATCGTATAAAAGCCATCACAGTGGCAAGGTGTATCTCCGCAAGCAGCTGGTCTGTTGTCACCCCATCCCTCGCTGAGCGAAGCCAAAAACTTACGACTCCTGAAAATGCGATCAGTCCTGTGCTTTCTTATTTCCACTGCTCTCGTCAGCCTTGTGTCCAATGCGTTACCGCTGCCAGTGCGTCTCAACACGATTATCTTCCAGATTTATAGCTGATTTGTCCTCTCAGGGTGCATATGACGTGAATGAATTCGAGGCCCGTGACTTGGGTGATTTGGTCCAACTAGGATCACGCATGTTCGGTAGTCGACGACGGAACCCAGTAGGTCCGGGAGGAAGGCACCCAGAAGATGGTGGGTACATAGCTGAAATCTGCTTCACTATATACCGTTCTAAACTTTGATTCTAACGCTTGCCCTCAGTACCTGGTCATCCTCAACACACCCGCCTCTTCCATCCCGTCAGGCAAGGAACATACTACGAGACTGCCAATTACGCTGTACGTTTGTATATGAAGAGTTACAATATTGTAGCTAAACTCGTGACGCCAGTACTCGCATCATGACGTTAACCGTCATGCTAACCAACTTATGAATGCCCTGGATTTGGCGACGACTCGAAACAGCAACAGACAGCGGAAGTCGGAAAGGACCTACCCCAAACCAACATCGGGTTTCCGTCCAACTGAAGTTCATCGAGACCCTTCGCGTGGTCATTCCAACCAGTACCATTACCCCATGAGTGCCACTCCGGGCAATGCTCCTCATAACCCTCACACTGGCCGCACTTCCATGAGGGTAGGCACCGATCGTCTGATGGCTTGGAGACACCCAACGGACACCCACTTCAACCTTGGTGTTTCTTATCATGACCCTCGCTTACCTATTCCTCCTACCTCTCGCAATCACCCCTTCAGTGCTGCAACGCCACAACGTGGAGGCCCAGTCAGAGTCGGCGTGGTCAAGGCCAAGAAGGCGTTTGGACGGCTCTTGGACAAGGTTAGAGGGAGGAGCCATTAAGTTCAAGGATACTTATCTGCGCATGCATCAAGTTGGTGTTAGAGTGACGGACTCCGCGTTCTTCCATCAGCTACTCTAGATACCTCATACTGTAGTAGAAAGAGAGTGATTCATACATTCTAAAGAAGCGAAGGCGATTTTCCCTTGGCCAGTCCTCTGCGAGTCAGACTGTGAGGCGTTCGTTATTGAAACGAGGTGTAAGTTCACCGCACATCCTTTGTCATTTGTCTCTGGGCACGACCACGGCCAGATCAAATAGAGGATGAGATGTGGAACTATTGCAAAGTGGAAGTCGGAGCCACTTCTGTCAACGCAAAGGAGCCGATCCGGTAATTGCTGTTGAAAACATTTGACCTGGATGAGGAGGATCTGGATAACTTTTGGCAGGCGCAGGTTTCCGACGATATGTAAGGCCAATGCAATACATCATTGTGTGTACCCGTTCGAAATAGGGTTAATCTCTAACAAAATTTGCATTTCATTTTAAATATCTACGGTATGCTTGTCATGTACCAGCATATCTATACCTCCGAAGTGCCAGAATAATTCAGACGCCTGTCCTCGGCGTCCGTACGGATAGATCCTTGATTCGTCGTCATCATTGTCGCGAAACCGACGTTCGTGGATACTCCGGAGTGGTGAAATTCTAAGCCAGACGTCTGTGATTTCCTCTGTTCTCCTTCAAATTCGCTGAGCTCTTCATCCACTCTCCTGCGGTAAGTGCGCATCAATATCAGATTGAACGCAATTCCGATTATAGGCAAATTCTTGCAAGAGAGGTAAGCATCAAGATAAGGATGATAGAAACATAAGCGTTGAGACTTACAATAGCCGAAGACACAGAAATCGCAAAGTTATTAGGCGTCCACCAAACAAGGAAATGAATGATCGCGATGGTCAGGTATAATGCGCCTGACTCAATCAAAACTCGCAAAACGAATCGGAGCTGACGGGTCGATATCTGAGATTGGGAGGATGTCTTGGCCACACTCCATATTTTATATATGATAAAACCTGAAAGAGGTTTCCCAGTCACTTGCCCATCTGGCATCTCATTCAAAAAAAATTTACGAACCCGTTGAATAAGCGTTCAAGATTATGACTGACCCCCAATATGGCGTCAGAATTGTACCTGGGCCTACTGACTCGTTCACAGGCTGCCAAGCATGTAATATATGCTGGCTTTGGACAACTTGCCAGTATGCTTGTAGTGCTGTTAAGCCGACGCCGCCGACCCAGAGGAACACAGGAAAGACCATGACTTTGATGGATTTGTTCCAGACTAACCAGCATCGATGCATCTGTTTGATTGGATAAGTATGTAATGGTGTATTTCATTGCTTCATACGCACAAGAACAAGGTCGGCAATGAGCGATGACAAATTTGCATTGGTACACTAGACGCCCATTAAAATGAAATTTGCCGCATTTGGAAAACTGATGAGCGTACCATTACGAGAGTGACCCAAGTGGGACCAGGAACTCCCGCAACCTTCTGCATTATCGCTTGGGTCTGTAGCTCTGTGACATCTTTCATAGTACTCCTAAGAGCCAGTGCAAGGTTGGTGAGGGAGAAAGCGAACAGAAGGAAAGTGACAAGGAGCATAGGCCAATGCACTTGTCCCAGTCTTCTTAGCTTCCAGCCCTCATCGGTGAAGAGGAGCCACCGAATGCAATGCAACAGTGTGGAGAAGTATAAGCCATACATCAGAGCCCCGATGAAAAGGGTTGCGACATTTTCATCGGGCGGAAGTGCCATCGTGTAGGAAAGGGCAGTATGGTGACGAACGTTCAGTCGGTCTAAGGTTCGTAGAGAAAACTGTACTTCTTTATATGCAGAAAAGAATGCATATTTTTGTGCTATACAGCGGGACTTTGATCTGTCCCTTCGGACAGGCACGAAGACAGTTTGGACAGTTTGACTGAAGCCTGATTGTGACACTCATATAAACGTAGTGACAGGGAAGACTGAGCTTCCTGCAAGTCAAGTGTGTGAGTATTGTCATCACGGTGCAGCGGCGCCCAAAGCTTTTGGGTTTAAATATCAGTCTTTGAAGTTTGAAGCAAGCCTTTCATGCAAGCGACATAAGCAAGGTGGAGGATCAATTTCCAGCTCATCCATCTACCCTGCTCGGCTTCTTGCTATATAACTCGAACCATCATCCCGAGCTGATCTGTAAGTGATTGTAAATACTGATCGTTATTTTCAGCCTACTGCGGGCCATCGCCGCTCATAAAATCTGGAGACATGTTCCCAAGGATAAGACTACCCGACCTCCTTTCGCTAATGACTGCACTGTTCGAAAGTCTCGTTGTATAGTTTACTTACATCGAGATGCTGTTGACATTGATGATTTTGGATGAACCTATCTGAATGACGGAATGCTAAAGCGATTGGTTAAAGCATTCAGAATCTCTCACGCAGAGAAATGCAACCCCTAGTAGCTCGTGAGATGCTTCTGCCATTCTCAGGTTGACAATTGGCCGGAAACACGGGAGGCTGGGAAGTAAGAACTTCGTTGATGAGGAAAGTATAAACAACCAAATTGGAACTGCATTTATAGGACTGACAATCATTCGGGGGCGCTGTGATTGGACTTCGCCCAGTGTTGACAGTTCATGAGGCATATAATGCGATGTCTGAGTCGTTCACCAGGTTTCCAAAGGTGATCAGCTGCTGGCCACCTTTTGAGAGACAAGAAAGAGAGGTAACTTGTTGAAGGAACAACGAAAAATCTCAGGGGCAAGCAAGTCGTCATATAAGTGGGGTGCGGTCTGGAAAAATGCAATAGTGAGTGGTTCACCTACAAGACTCTACATTGCAGATTGCAACCCATCTATCTTGATACATCACTATGTCGCATGGCCACCCAGGGCCACGGGAATACCGAGGATTAAAACTAATCAAGTGTCAGCCTTTCAGCCTTGACCAACACTGGAAGTACTCCTGGGTGGTTAGAATTATATCAATCGGTCTAATAGAACCAAGAGGTGATGCGATAGCCCTACCTCCCGTTGGGACAGTGAGATGGTTCCTTCCAATGGCAGATTGAAAGCCTGTTATGAATCCACCATGTGCCGTGATGGAAATAACTGCCACGTATCAGTAACGAGAAACAGATGAAGGATATGGAATATACAGGTGGCTTGTGGGTCATCTTGAAGATAAAACTCGCTCTATGACTCCACGTGCGCGACGCGCTATATCGGGTTTTGACTCTCGGATGTTTGCATCCCAAAGCTCGTCGAGTTCTGTAAATCCAGTTTCAATCTCGAAATTCGGTTTGTAATTCCTGATGTATGATCGAGAGTTTCGTTTGTCGCAGGTGTGGACGCCGTTTTCTTCACGGCAATTCTTCTCGTCCGATTGGGATGACGCAGCATGAAAGAATCGGAAGACTTACCTCTATCACCAGAACAGCAGCTGGATGTTCATTATAGATCTTGTCAAACATGATATCACACGTGTCAAGGGCGCGGGACAGGGGACTGCAATAACGCCGGTCAGGTGGAGGAAGACCTGCTTCAGCTTCCTTCATCGGGCTCACAGAAATTAGCGTGCCACTGGCGAACATTAGCGTACGCGAGCACGCTAGCGTGAGAATTAGTGTGCACGCTAATGCACGCTAGCCCCTATCTTGGTGGCTGGGATGTGTGTTATATTATTCTCAAAGGTATTGTCGTAATAAGTAGTGTCCTGTCGCCGTTCAATTCAGAATTCTGGCTCTCCGCCATTTACCGTTCTTCAAACGGTTACTTAAGAAACCCCGGGCTGTGCCACTGCTACTAGTCCGAGTCGTTGCCAGTTGGGCTCTCGTCTTGCTCTCGTCCTGCCTGTCCACACTGGCAAAAAAAAGTTGGAAGCCTGGAGCTCACCGCCGAGTACACTATGAGAGTAAGCTTAGTGTAAGGCACAAACTATTGGTACAACGACCCCATTTCCGTATGAAGCCGAAGAGCACCCATCCGAGTGACGTCGCCTTCGATGTGGGGCTCAACACGATGGCTGACGGAAAGAATCAAGACATAGCACACGAGACTTTAGTGACAAGGACCTTAGGTAGTAATTTGTGATATAAAAGACTAGCGTGCATTAGCGTGCCATTGGCGTGCTCAGTTGCACGCTAGCGGACACTGGCGAGCGCTTAGCGTGCATTGGCGAGAAGCTCGCGTGCATTGGCGTGCATTGGCGTACCGCTGACTGAATTTACCTGAGATTTATATACAACCCCTCTTTTTCGTCCGTTATTGCTCAAGTATCGCCTTGCATGGCCGTTAGAATATGCATGCAATGAGATTTGGACGAATTCGGACAACAAAGAAAAGGACTGCCTGTGCTACAAAAATCTTCCTCTGCAATTTATCTCAACAAATCGTGCCCCTTATTTTCTAGATGTGGTACATATAAGTTTACTGCCCTTATAAGAGTGCTCAAATTCGCACCGTTGAGTGTGTAAGGAGTAGTGCACGTCGAGTCGGACTTGACAAGTTGCATCTTATAAAATTTTTCTTGTGTTGACTCGCTCTCTCTTCATTGTTTCAGTCCCGGCATTAGCGCAGGTCGTTAAATGAATTGTTCTCACTTTCTGGCACCAACTTAGCCCCGGTGAACTCGAACGACAGTCGTTGGACAGTCGTCTCGATGGGTGGGAAAGTGGGTCTGACATGCCGTCAATCCGACTCAATCCTCCAGGCAATGAAAAGCTTTATTTCATGGGTGTACCGAGTCCTATAGGTAATTATCTACCTAGAAGATCGTGATATCAGTTTAACTCGCCAAGGTACGCAACACGCTAGCGTGGCACGCAAGGCACGCTACTGCACGCAAAGCACGCTAGTGGCACGCTAATTTTCTGATGCCCTCCTTCATCCATTGCGTGCGGATATCTAAAGCTTGGTCCTTCCCAACAGGGGTCAGCAGAGGATCAGCTATGGGGCATATGGATTTTAAAAGAGATGTAATTCAACTTCAATTTCTGTACTTACGACCCCAAGTAATTTCTCCGTCTCCCGTCAGTTTAGACCAATAGCTATATAGATAAGTTTGAGAGATCAAGACTACAAGAACATAGCACGACTGACTCACTTGTCCCAGGCCTTAGTGCCATATTTCGATTCAGCGAGATTATCTAGAGAGTTCCAGTTCACTGTCTGTACAAATGAGTAGGAAAAGAAATGAAGCTCACGATATCCTTGACCGTGACGCGATAGTAGAAAAAATTTGTACGACGTATTTGTCGAACTGTTGCGATTCAAATCCGACACTTCTTGCAGAAATTTGTGCCATCTTCTATCTGAATCATCTTTCAAACCAAACCGCGGAGGTACCTTATAAATATCAAGCAAGGTAGATGGCCGGATCCGAATCTTAGAGACTGCACCAGGACACGAGCGAATGTATTATCATTACTTACAGCCGCTAAAGGTCTCTGATCGTCTTCGTCATGGATGAAATAGCCTGACACACACTGTGAAAGTCAGAGCAAGGACATGTAAGATGGCGTTCGATTTACTTCAAAGCTTATCGTCGTTGTCATCGTTGTTGAACGTGGTCCGAGAATAAAAGGGTGAGGATCAAGAACATCGGCAATTCGCCAGATTCAACTCCGAATCGAAGCTGCGCAAGTTGCCGTCTCGGCAAAGGTCAGTAAATAGCCGATACCTCGCCCGAGGCTCATTGCGATTCACGAAGATGTTGAATTTGAGGGTACAATTGACATGATCTTCTTTGTACTCGAGTACATATATGATATTTATGTAGATGAAAGCTCTTCGTCGCGCATGATCTGAGTAAAGAACTGAGCCGCTGCTTCGCCATACGCAAGCTTGCCATACTACAGACATTCAGGTCATTGATTATATACCCAAGAGAGTGGAGGTAACTCATACCTTATAGGCAGGAACTTCATGTCCAGCACCATAAATGCGAACATATGAGAACAGGCCAGCGTTCTTGTAGACGCCAGCCGCTTGGCCCTTGACTTTAAAGGTTTTGAATTTCTGCAATTTGTAAAGCGGAGACCATATTGTTTTGAGATCATCGAC
Organism: Gymnopilus dilepis; assembly: GCA_002938385.1. Classification (NCBI taxonomy): domain Eukaryota; kingdom Fungi; phylum Basidiomycota; class Agaricomycetes; order Agaricales; family Galerinaceae; genus Gymnopilus; species Gymnopilus dilepis. The sequence continues at coordinate 37,778 of NHYE01005564.1, forward strand.
CTTTGAAGGAAAATTATCGATATTCGATGGCACAAGAGGGGAATGAGGAGGACTGCATACCATTGCTTCGACACCATCAGAGTTCAAAATATAGTCCTAGGGCAGACGCAATCAGCTTTCTACGGAGCTTACAGGTTTGCCTTGACACTGGTCTTACAGCATCTCCATCGTAGATAAGAGTTCGGACCTGCAGTGAAAGCATTCAATGAATTCTAGAAAGTAGAGGACTTCCCACGTACCCCCGAGTTGATCACAAATTCTAGATCAGGAGCAGAATTCCTCATCCAATCCCCTATAAGAACGGAATGACTTTTCTATTTCCATCAAGGCCTCTCATTCTTACCAGTCTTTGAGAAGTTCCTATAGACACTGTTGCTTGACTGCACCCAAGTCACTTCACCTCCAATTTGAGGTGCAACAGCGTTCAGGAAAGTGGAAATCTCAGGAGGGTAAGGGTCTGGGTTCATAGCCAAGATGTAATACACCTGAAGGAGGGTTAGAAGTTTATGGAGGTGGCCAGAGTAAAGGCACTTCACGTCATAGTTCCCAGCAAGAGGGGAGAGAATCCTGTTGTTGCAGAAGTTCTGGGCAGAAGAGCAGATGGCGTCGGTTCCATTAGCACCGTTGCAAGCAATGATCTAATCCACGACCTTTGATATTAGGGTTTAAAGCTGCAAGTCCAGAAAAGGAGACCTTACCATGTCCCGACACCCAGTCACAGGTGTGGTCCAAGACGTGTTGGCTGCAGCAATAACATCCGGGGTGACTAGAGGGTGGTAGGGGTTCACGCCAGCGAAGGAAATGTAGCCCGGATATTGTATCAGAGGATTCTACGAGGCGATTAGCGTGCTGTTTGAGAAGATTGTGTCCAGGGTGCTTACCGTGAGTCCATCTCCAATACCGAGAACTTGAAGATTAAGCAACTTCCCTGACACCTTGCGCTCAAGGATTGCGGCGTTCTGCTTCAGGAAATAACTGGACTTCGGTTAGGAGTTAAAAGAAGCAAAGCAACGGAGGCTTACGCTGCAAAAGTAGGGCCGTAATGCCCTCCATAACTGCGTGACAACGACGAAAGTTAGTGTGTTCAGAGACTGCCAAAATCGGGACGGTGTACTCACGACTCTGTCCAAAGTGCTAGCTTGTTCAACTGTAAGTGAGAAAATCGCTTGTCGGAAAGGAATATTTGAAGGAAGGTCCAGACATCGGCAGCAGCTTGTTCAGACGTCCCAACTTTTTCGTCACCATGAGAAAAGCCCACGCCGACGGGTTGATCGATGTACAACACATTCGCCTCGTTATTCCAAGAGAAAGGGTTCAGCGATACTGTAGTCGTGTCGTTGTTTATTCGGCAGGGTCCGTTTTCTTGAAGCAAGCCAATCATGCTGGAACTTCCGGGCTAATGCAGACAAGTAAGAATTTTGATGAAGAAGGTGGATTGATGTACGAATGTCGACTCACTCCGCCATTGAACCATAATGCAAGGGGTGCAGTCTCGGGATTCTTTCTTGAGGCAAAGAACCAGAACCTGATAAAACATACCCGAGCATGAACAAGCTGATATAGAACATAGTAAGAGATATAGACGTACCAAAGGCTCTCTGTCGCGGTCAAATCGCCATAGCCAGATGCTTGAAAGACTCCTGGGGTAGTTTCTGGAAGAGAAAGATACAGGTCAGCAAACGAAATGCGACATACGCAGAGACGACACACCGCACACTCCAGAGTTTTCGACGACGCGTAATTTTCCGGGGGTAGTGACAACGTTCTGGACGGGTACACGCACAGCTGCCTCGACGAAGGCAGAGGAATCATTGGGTACACCTCCAATCACTCCATCAACAACTGGGACCTGCCCCGCAAGAGTATCGAGAGGCAGTGTCAAAACCGAAAGGAGCACGAGGGATATAATGAGCATTTCGTAGCAGAAGCGAGGTGAGGCGGGGTGGGTTCAGCGGAAAGCGAAGGCTTTTTATTGAGAGAATCATTATCTTTATCCAGCGCTTTCTGAACAATTGTCGAACGGCCCGTCTATGTCTCGGCCAAGGAAGATGCTGGCATGCAGGGACGGAAGGAAGCAAGGACCGCATGGTGCGATAAGCGCGAAGTTGCTTGCAACATTTGTCTTCGATTTGTGTTCTCCACTACGACATCATCTTGACTCGACGGGAGATCGCGTCGTGCTTTATGGACAAAAGACTCGTCAACAAAGGATAGGTTCTTGAAGTCGCGTGAGCGATAATGAAGACGTTGTAGGTCCATTCCCAAACCCCGGGCGCGGTGGGGCGAAAATGTACGTATGACGTTTTACAGAAATCGGAACATTTTAGAAAGAAGTCGACAAATGATGAGGCCTGAGGGATTACATCGACCACATGGGAAGGGGTTCAAATTGGCGATGACTGGGAAAAATCGTAATATGTCCGCCGGAAGTCATAAAGCTGAGCGTTGGTGTTGAAAGTTCATGAAAAGACGCTCCTTGTTGGGGTTCTGGACTTACGTCAGCCTAATAGGCGGCCCGAATATTGAAACTCAGCAGACCATCAGCTCGAAGGGTTGCAGTTCGAAGACCATCGATTTGAACTTCAGACTTCACATTGTCTGCTGAGGTGAAAGAAACCCTGCCGCCATTTTTCACCAAGTATCGACCACGTCAGCGGTTCCGTGGTGGTGATTTGACGGCTTAGAAGACTTGACTATACACATGGATCATTCTACCTCACTCTGTCACTTGAACATCACAAGACCAAAACAGGGACCACGGCTCGAAACCTCATTTCAGAAGGAGGATTCTGAAGGCCCGGTAATAGACGCGATGGCCTTGTCCAATTCGTGATCTAGTGAATCTTGATATATAAGCACAAACTCGATGATGTGGCAACCTCAATCTAAGTCGACTTTAGGGTTTCAAATGTCGTTTAGCACACGAGATAGAGAAAAAACACAGCAGTCAAAAACAGATGACTCTGAGCCTGTAGTTGTAGGGCATTAGATGTGGACGATAAGGACTGGTTGGCCATAATTTGGGAAAAGAACTGTGCAGCCGCTTGTCCGTAAGCCAGCTTTCCGAACTGCAAAGATTTTGAGCAAACAGCGCTACGCTATGACAGACCACAATACTGACTTTGTACGCAGGGACTTCATGGCCTGCCCCGTAAATGCGGACGTACGAAAAATGACCCGCGTTCTTGAATTGTCCTGCCTTTTGACCCGCTACTGTATACGTCTCGAATTTCTGCTGCTTGTAAATTGACGCGACGGTCGTATTGAGAGCATCAACCTTGGAGGAAACATCGATTATTTGACGAGAAACGTAGTACGAGCGCAAACTCCTTACCACGGCCTCCATGCCGATGTAATTCACGATAAAGTCCTGCATTATTGTCAGAAAAGGTATCAGGTCCTTAGAGAATTGAACACACTGCGTCACCATCGTATACAATTGTCCGCACCTGACGATCCAATCCTCAGTAAAATTCTGGACAGGCGCGATGCTCTCACCCCAGCATTGATGACTGTTTCGAGATCTGGACGAGAGTTCCTCATCCAATCGCCTACGCTCATTCATTATTAAAAAATAAATTGGGACAGAGGTGTAGGATTCGGACTTACCTGCAACTGTAAACGACCCGTATACCAGGCCACTGATTTCTTGCCAAGTGACCTCAGCGCCAATTTGCGTTGAGATTGAGTTCAGATAGTCAGTGATATCTGGGGGATATGGATCCGGACTTGGCGTTGGTACGTAATAAACCTAGAAATTCGTCGATTGGCTGGGGAGGACTACGCGAGGAAAAGAGATTCACGTCGAAATTTCCTGCCAACGGGTTCAGAATCATGTCATTGCAAAACAACTGCGCTGATTCACAGGTTGAATTATCGCCGTTGTTGTAACATGCTTCGATCTATGACATCAATGAATATCTGCCGCTATCACGAATGTGGAAGGAGTACCTGAGATTGACATCCCCCAGGTGTCACCCATGCAGTGTTTGCAGCGTCCAGTACGGAAGAGTTTACCAAGGGATGGTAGGAATTGGACTTGGCATAAGTGATGTACGCGGGATACTGCAGCAATGGGTCCTGGAAAGCATCCCCAGGTTAGCAAACGAATCGCGCTACCACATCCACTCACCGTCAATCCGTCTCCAATGCCCAAAAACTCAAGCTTCAGCGTAATGCCTTTCAGGTTGCCAGCTGCAATGGCGTCATTTTGAGCGAGGAAGTGACTAGAGAGAATCAGCACCGCTATGATAGATGGCTTTGGTAGAAATGCGTACCTAGCAAAAGCGGGCCCGAAATGTCCTCCAAATCTGAAGACTTCGGATCCAATTAAGCCGCAAGGTCCGGAGAAGCAGAATACGTACGATTCAGTCCATATGGCGAGATCATTCTCTTGATACTTTGAAAACCTGGAGTCGGCCAAAAACAATTGCATAAACGTTCAAACGTCCTGGGCAGCTTCCTGCGACGTTCCTACTGAGCGATTTCCGTGAGAGAAGCCAGTCCCCACAGGCTGGTCAATATACAGCATATTGGAATAATTGTTCCAAGAGTATGGGTTGTAGGAGACGGACGAACTGTCGTTATTGATTCGACAAGGCCCGTGCTCTTGGTATAGACCGATCATACTGGATCCGCCGGGCTAACTAAAGTCGTTAATGGTGAGATGACTGAGCAAAAGGAACCCTACTCCGCCATTAAACCATAACGTTAGAGGTGCTGTATCCGCATTATTGCGAGCAGCGAAGAACCAGAACCTGGAATAAAGATGTCAAGCCTGATGAAGAGGAGGAATGGAAAGACCGCTCACCAAAGGCTATCCGACTCTGTTATGTTTACATATCCCGACGCCTGATAGACCCCAGGTGTGGTTTCTGAAAAGCCGTTAACGCTTCAACGCTGGCGTGCATTCAACCAGAACATACCACATATCCCCGAATTTTCGACCAGGCGGATCGTCTCATTGGATGAGGAATTTGTCTGCAGAACTGCCCTGCTTGCTGCTCGGAGATCTTGATCTGGGACGCCCCCAAGTATGCCTCCGACAACAGGGATTTGACCTGCCTTAACGACAGCACACCAGAAAAGGACGAGGAAACATGAGGCGACACTCCGAATCTTTGGCATGGGGAGGTTTTTCGGGACAAGAAGAAAGACAACGCTGTCTTGATGTAGTTGAGCGTCGGGCAAACAGCCTCAGCGCAGCAATGCGTCTCGGAGAGCTGGGTAAGTTTGCTCTGAGTTTGCTTATTTTTATCGTCCGTCCATCTCGTTGGCAATTGATTGATCCTATCGAAATGGCTAGAGGCAGCAGTCAGTAAGTTTGAATCCTGATGCCTGAAGTTGACCAACGAAGTCCGCAGGCCTATGGTACCGGCTCCAACGTGCTGACCAAGATCGAGAGACTTTGACCTTGATGGCATCGATTTGCTTGATTATGCCTGTTGAGATTGGATTTGATGCCTGAGGATTTTCATCGGGGACAAATAAGCAGCAGATTTTGGGAATGCCTTGTCAGAGGTTGCAGCATAAGGAGGAGGGAATGCATCGGTCATCATGGATGGAATCCAATATACTTAATTTGAGACGGTTGTCGGGCTTGTGTCGGGCGACACGCGTTCGATTGGTATTTTCGGCTAAGCTCGGCAAACAATTCGGAGGCAGTACTAGGTACGGGCCGCAGAGTAGATTGACATTATCTCTTCTAAGACGACATCCGCAATTTTTACCAGCGCAGAGACAATTGGGCAGGCTTCCGCTTTACGCCGGGGAGCTGTATTACGCTCATCATCAGTATGATTTATTCATGCAATCTGCAAAGTTGTCCTTGAATGCTCGTGTTCCTCAGATAGTTGGGTGCAGAACTCAAACAGGTTGATTTGTACTTCGATGATACTATTGATCTTTGATACCCGCATGTCGTTATATACTTCGTCTTCGACTCGCAGAGAGCGAAGTAAAAAGACGTTGAGCATGCTCTGCAATCTGCCATTCTCGGGGGAAAGGCCGGACACTTTTATTTCCTCCATGTGAATCTGCGTGATGATCCCACTATTAGCCTTTTCATCTACTGAGAGACTGCGAAAGGCAAACTTTGGTTCTATCACCTTGGAAGCATTCAAAGTGTACATGTTTTTTCAACATTAACCCCATCATGGTCGAAGGTCACAACAAATAAGTACTACTATTCAAAATAACTTAGAGTGCACGCGTCATGATGTATGAGGAGCTGTAGCTCCTCGACATTTCATTAACTCATGCATTGTTTCTTTCATTTCTAGGTACTACCCCAGCCCCTGTACCTTCATATTTTAATCATTGCAACCTTGGGTATTCTTAATGTACAGCATATATATAAGTAGTGCTAGCTACGATAATTGAAGATATCATGCCTTTGTGAGGGCCCTTGGTCAATTTGGATAGACGTTGCTAAAGACCTCCCATCTGTAGCCACAGCAGATCTTGCGCCAGTGCGCAGGCGTCCTCTTATCAAGCTGGACCGAGCCTGAACAGTGGCGGCCTTTCAGGTACCTCATTTCGAAAGATTTTGACGCTGGGAAGCCCCGGCTAACCGCTAGCATGGGACCGGCTTTAGCCGGGATCGAAAAGTACCCATTGATCGACCACTCGAGCCAGCACACTCTTCTTGCCATTGACCATCATCTGGCTGTTCGCGGCAAGGGTTGCTCACTTCAGTCGGATTCCTGCTCGGTTTACATACCGCGCAAGACACTATCGCAATGTCAATGAATTCGGATCTCTCCCGACTTGTCACTCGATTTTGACCCGATCCCAGGTCTTTCGATCCCTATTCACCCTTGTCCAGGAATGTTCCGGCCCCGTCTTTGCAGCAGGCAAGAGATTCTAGACGTATCTCGGATCGATTATTGTGGACAGATGTCATCGGTCCATGGGTGGATGCTTCATACGGTTTTTGCTTCAGATACGTAGACCCCGTGGTATACCGTACGGACTTCACTATGTTGGCGTCTCGCTGGTACTTCCATTATAGTTCTGTTCCTAGGGCTGTCAAGTGGAAAAGGTACTCACAGGCTTGATACATATTAACTTTTCTCAAAAAGTGTTTCGTCCAGGTGAACGATGAACCTCTTCTCAGCCATTCTCGCTTCATCCACCATCTTCACTCCGATCCTTGCTGCTGCCATAGCGGAGGATATAATTGTTGTAGGCTTTTCTTGTCAGCATATGTGAAGGGCTTGTCTCAATGGTCACTCTTAGAGACAAAACGAGGTCGCTCCCCTGGAACGTCGACAGATTTTAGAGCCAGCTTCTGCATGCGCAGAAAGTTTACTTTGCTGCAATTCCCTTTCAAGTGTGAGTCTCATGCCGTGTATGTATCCAACCGTCGTTGAGGCACCCATACAACGTTCTGCAGGCTAGTGATCCGGGAATTACCCAGCTCCTGGCTCTTCTGGGGATCAGTGCAGACTCGGGGTATTACGTCGGCCTCGCCTGCACGCCCATCATTGGCATTGACGCTAATGCAGGTTCTGAATGCAACGCGCAGCCGGTTTGTTGCTGGTGGGGAGCGCAATACGTTCGTCCATTCGGGTCCCTTCCTTATTTCTAGAAAATTGACGAATATTTAGAATTTTTTGGTTGCACTTGACTGTGACCCCGTTTTTTTCGAAGACTAAGCTGCTTGGCCAAGAAATGTCACCACCCGGGATGTGGGGTGGGGATGATGACCTCCCTCAGTCTTCGGATATTGGAATGGGTCATGGCATGGGTTTGTAGTCATATCTAGACCTGCCACGGTATGCGCTTGGAGATAATTAAATACTTTGTTTCGTGTCTTTGGTAAAGCGGGTTAAAGATCCTCCGGATGGCAAGATTCAAACGTACCCTTCATTCTTTGTCACAATCCCGCACTATTCGAACGCCGTTCGCCTTTGGACCTATGGAATTGAGGGTTCATTCAGGCTTCACTATGTCTGCCAGTCGCACCCCCTGCCAAGCCACCATCATGACTCGGACCGACGTTGGAAAGACACGGTAGGAGCAAAATCTGGACACCATTATAAAGAGGAACAGCGCCTAACATGCATCTAGCAAGACAGCCCTCAACAAGATGGCTGTAAGTCTTCTCTCAGCTCTGTTCATTTTCTCCAGCCTTTTTCGCATCATTCTTGCTGCCGCCACAAATGGTGACATCACCGCCGTGCGCTTGCTTGCTCCCGTTTCAAGTACAAATTTGATATCTTTCGCCTTTAGAGACAGCAGGGCGAACTGACCATCGAGCGTCGTCAATTCGGGGAACCTGCTAGTTTATGTGCCACAGAGCTTTTATGCTGTAACACAGTCCAACATGTGGGTGGTCCCTTGATTAACATGAGATAAACTTAATGAACTGAATTTGGATGATTGCAGGCTGGCGATCCAAGTACCGCTCAAATCCTAGCTCTGTTAGGCATCAGCAATCTGGGTGTTGCTGGCGACTACACAGTGGGCTTGGGCTGCAGCCCTATGAGTGTAGTCGGAATTGGTGGATCTCAGTGCTCTGCACAGCCGGTCTGCTGCTGGTGGGGAGCAGAATACGTCCGTCTCTCTTCGCGTTCTCTTGTGTTCCTTTTTCTCAACCCTTCGTCCAGGCTTGGATTGTTGCGATTGATTGCGTCCCTGTTGACCTCAATGAATAAAGAATGGTTGCTCACCAGACCAATCGCACTTACTGCTGCGAAGGGCATTTACAGCACACAGCTCGGATTTGTGAATGGGTGACAGTGAAAGTCCGTATTTACCTGCCATGTATTAAGATAGTATGAGAATAAACGCGGATCTTCGTGTGCTTTCACCTATCCTGCAGGCACAGACTCGGAGCTTGTGCGCTACATACAGGGCGTGTGCGCGCGCTTATATCCTTTCAGTAGAGTGAGCTTTGAAGTACGTCACTCAAGACCCACCACCAAAGCCACTGAGAACGTCGGCTACGTCTTCTGCTAAAGTCCAGCCGACAACCTTGTAATTTTAACTCATGACCTTCGTCGCGGTCGGATAAAGTAGAGTATAAGTAGGGGCAATTTCCAAACTTTCAGAGTAGTCCGATTACCATGTCACACATCATACGCGCTGTCTTTGTCTCAGCCCTTTTCTACTTCATTCTTGCTGCCGCCACACCCTCGGGCTCTGGCATCTCCGCCGTTCGTTGTAACTGTTCATGACGTCTAGATAAACCATTGACTCAGCCAAACATTTCAGAGGCATGCGGAAAGGACGTCCCTCGAGCACAGACAATTTGGACAACCTGCTAGTTCATGTGCAGAAGAAGTGCTCTGCTGCGATGAGGTCGAATCGGTGAGTCCAAGTCCTGCAATGATACCCAATATTTAATATAGGATCTACAGGCTGGTAATCCAGGTGCTGCCCAACTACTGGCACTCCTGGGCATAAGTGTCACTCCCGATTATCAAGTCGGTTTGGACTGTGTCCCTATCACAATCATTGGTGCGGGTGGATCGTCGTGCAGTGCACAGCCGGCATGCTGCTTCTGGGGAGCGGAATACGTGCGTACAGCTTTCTATTCTGTTATTTCTCTAAATCAAGCGAATTATATTAGTCCTGGGTTGTCGCGATTGACTGTTACCCTGTCGACCTTAGTTTCTAACAGGCCATTAAGGCACTTTCTTGAAAGGAGTCAAGCAAGCATGCTGCAGTGAGCCGAATTGGTGGTTCTCATGTGTCTTTTATACCGTCGATGTTCATTATTTTGTAAGATATTC